>JAHZNI010002584.1:0-10589 GCA_027744415.1 Seira ritae
ATTGTCGTCTCGAAAGCAGGAGATAGCAGTTATTCCTTCGCTGTGGGCGTATCGGGTTTCAACTTTAGTACCCGAGGAGCCTCCTCCGTAGGCGTCATCCTGCCTAGGCGTCATTCTATTTAGCTTCCTGCTTAGATAGCGTAAAGTGAACACTCAGTTCAACAAAAATATAAAAACTAAATCTTGTTCAACAGTTGTTTTCTTCGACCAAACACAATTTAAGTATCTTGACAAGAATTTTATTAAATCTTTTCTATTGATTAATATCGCCGAAACTAAAACAATTTATCAACACGTCGTATGATAGAGCACAAACTAACCGTTGAAAAATTAATCTTGAGCAGCTTGTAAGAGCTAAGAACATTCAAAACCTTTTCGCCATTTTATCTGCGCAGTGCTTCCCGAATATAAATGAGAAAGTTCGGAAATGACTTTCTTCTCAAAACGAGCAAATGGCAAAAGTGAACAGAGAACTCAACAGAAAGAGAAACGCGCCTTTCCCTCTTACCGCTGCTACACACTCAAAAGTAAACAAGAGAAACAAAGACGAACCTGCATGCACCGCAGCTCATCGTCGTCGTCCAGTTTTACATTTACTTCTATGCAGCAGAGCAGAAAGCAAAAGAGAAGAAAAGTGCATTGAGTTGAGTATTGCTGCCCTATGATGATATTGCTGATTGTGAGAAACACTCACATGGGGCGAGGTTGTTCATGCATGGAACAGGAAAATATTTATACAGCTGATCGGTCAATTGCGCTGAAAATACTCGCGTTTTATTCCAGTTTACAGAACGTGCGTTTGTTTTTATATATTAAATTGCTGTTAATTAATTTATTTACGTAAAGAAAAAGCGATGTGAATGCAATTCAGTGTTATATAATGAGAGATTTTGCGGCGCCCCCAGCTTTCGAATTTGGAAATATGTTGTAAAATCTTGTACAAAAATTAAAGTTGAAATTGCAGTAATTGCAAGTGCACATTGAAGAAAAAATCATGAACGCTATAAGTGTCGTCGTGTCGAGAACTTCATCGAGACTCGTGAGGTTGCCAGCTAAGCAGACCCCACTGTTTCGGCCGAAATTTACCAGGCAATACTCGAGGGAAAGTGGAGATAGATTTGGAAGTTCGTGGAACTGGAATGTACTTCGGAACTCGGTATTCGCTGCGCTGGGAGCTGGTGCTACTCTTTACCTTGGATCCAAGGTTTTTGGCCATGGAGGAACCGTGCATGCATTGAAGAAGAAGGTAAGTTTAACCCTGTAATGTAGTCATATTTTTTTGACATTTTGATGTTATAATTATTTCATGAATGTATCAGCAGAATGACGAAGTGAAAGCTATCAAGTTGACCTCGCGCGAAAGAAGATTCTTAAGGTTTGCGTCAGTGGAGTACGATGGACAGCTTTACATGACGCCGCAGGATTTCCTGGAGTCTGTGGTCGAGGCGGAACCTCGTCGTAAGCTATAGCAGTTGAATTCTAAAATGCTTGATAAATGTAGGCATATACATGTTCATTAAATCTTGCAAAATTATACTTTGGTTCGGAATAGCCCGTTTGAAGCGAAAGCCGCTGAATAAGACAGATTTGCAAATGATAAAGGACTCCACACCGCATTTGCAAAAGGGATCTCCGCAGATGTTTCGAAATCTGCGAGATAAAGGTACGATATATTTTAGAAAATATCTTCATACTTTTAAATAATTTATTCAGTTCAATCTTGACTGTCATGTTGAAAAGGTGTTGATTTATTGCAGGCATTATTTCTTACACTGAATACTTGTTTCTTCTCTCCATTTTAACGAGTAAGATATATGATATATGAGAGCATGATTTAGTCAAAATATATACAGGTTTTAGCTATTGTCGAAATGAACAAGTAATTTAAACTTGTTTTGTGTTCGTTTTCAAGAACCTCAAACTGGCTTCAGGATAGCGTTCAACATGTTCGACACTGATGGGAATGAGAAAGTCGACAAAAACGAATTTCTTGTTGTAAGTTAATTTGCTTAGTTCCAGTAATTTATTGCAGTTCCTGCGGTTAGTATTTGACAACAATATTTATAATTTTCTATGTAATTTTAACGTTATCGTTAAAGCTTACGAATAATTNCTTTTCTATGTAATTTTAACGTTATCGTTAAAGCTTACGAATAATTCAGCAGCCATTTGTTCTCATATTTTTATTATCCAGTATTCAGTATTGTACGGTATAACCTCATTTCATTGGTAGATGAAGTTGAAGGATACCGGTTTTTTAATAGATATTTTATAAAATTAATATTTTCTGTCGAAATTCTGTGTAAGCTGAATAGAACTTTCTTAACTGAAAAATTCAGTTTTTATTTTTATATTTTTTGCGCTTTTCATATTCCTCTTTTTAACTGCTATGTCCAAACAGTCATTGAGGTTACGCTATGAGAAAAAAGAATTGTCAAAGGTACGTCAAATCAATTTTACATTTCAAGTACCTTAGCTCTGCAAGTGATGATGGTCTTGTAAAAAACTCAATTTCAAATTGCAACAACAAGAATCAAGCCAATCTTACTTAGATTTCACTCCTCACCCCGGATTGAACAATTATTTTGTAAAAATTCTCCATATTATGTATTATTTTATAATCATGTATTTAATCCATTGTAATTTTAATTTTCGTTGATTTTTTTTATTATTTTTATGATTTTATTTAGCTTATGCACCTGATACCAATTCACACGTATAGGCACGAGTCAGTCGTCCAAAATATGCAGATCTATGTACGTAATTTGATCGAAGACATAGAACGATCAATATCATCTGGCGAGCTTGCCCTGCCGTCGTCCTCTGAAAAGGTGTTCGTCTGTTAATTAGTCTATCACAGATTTACATACAATTCACACAAGTGCTTTCTTTTAGAAAGCCACTTTAAAATCCTGAAAGCAATTGGGAAAAGATTGAAAAACAATTTGAAATACAGAGATTCTATTGTTCCAGTACGACACGATTGTAGCACTACTTGACAGTAGCACTAGCACGATTACGATTGTCGTTAAGTCTTCTCGTCCCATGATAAAGTTCTACTCTGGTTGGTTGTTGATGGTGTCGGTGGTGATGTTTTTTCATGGTATTTTCTTTCCCTACTAATTCAGACGACTGACGGTTAAGGGTGTGTTTCTCGCTTCAGAGGATTTTTGTACAGTCTTTCTCATGAAAAGGTTGTCGTTTCTTTCCCAGTGTGGCTAACTGTAACTCGTAGTTAAAAGTTGCCTTGTATTGGTTTATTGTGGTAAGTGTTTGCTTATTTGTTATCTAATGAAAAGTGTGTATATACTTTTTACAAAGTAGTTTAGAACGCATGTAATTAATTCGTAAGATATGCCTTAACTTTATTCTTATTCAATCGACTTGTGCATGACCAGACAATCGCAAATACTGCTACACATCAAGCAACACAGATCTTCTGGACATTTCTACTTTCTCCAGGAAATCATGTTCAAAACATTGCTTCCTTTCTATTTCTTTCACTTTTCGCGCTTAGATTCTGTCGCTAAAATCTATTTATGTACCTCTTCTATGATCACAGTCTGTGTAGATCATTTAAAATTGTAGAATATAGATAGATGTGTGACGTGAGGTTCAGGATCTGATTTCCTGAAGAATTTTTGTCAAGATACTAATATTCTTCTTCATTTGGGGGACTTGTTCTTAGCTGGAAAAAATTTTCAGCATGGCGTGGAAAGATAAGCGAGGCCTTTTGAATCAAGAAGAAAGCGGCGAAAAGAAAGAAGGCGAAGAAGGAAAAGAGGAAGATGTTAAGAAGAAGACGGACGCTGAAGAGTACAATGATGCTTTAGTCGATGACGACAGAGGCTTGCAACGAAGACATTTAGTTGATACCACCCTGCTTGTTCATTTTTTTGGACCGAAAGGAAAACGTGAAATTCGTTTTGAGGATTTCAAGAAATTTATGGAAGATTTACAAACAGAAGTACAAGAGTTGGAGTTTCACGAGTTTTCCAAAGGTTTAGATACAATATCGCAAGTGGATTTTGCAAAAATTCTTCTGCGATACACCTATTTGCAAACCGAAGAGTAAGTTGACTCAGGGTCTTCAGCTTTTAACAGTCCATAATAAAGCCATAAAGGTGCAATAATTACCTGTTTTTAATTGAAACAGTCAGTTCTAAGTTCTCCTGACATTTTTCCCCTTAATTACCATTAAAGTTTGTCCTTCAAACGGTGATTTTAAATAATGGGAAAAATGTAATTTATTTTTCAGCTTTATACCAAGAACGAAGGTTGGGAGGCGTTTAAACAATGCCTGCGACAAGAAATGCGAACACAGTAAACTTTTAAGAGGACATCATTTAAAGTTCTTCAAAATTGTGCAATATATTATTCATATGTTACTCAATGATAATCACATTTTATTATCTATACTACCTATATATCCTATCCCTATCCGGTATTAACCTTGCATGATCCTTCTCAAATATAGATTTAGGATTTCGTCTATTTCAAGTAATCGTTATTTCTTCTGCGAAACTGTTATTTAAAATGTTCCGATTTTCATTAAAAGTTTAAAGTGTTTCGAACAAAATTGTTCAAGTTGATTTAACTATTCATTCGTGCATAATCGTATTTAAAGATTAATTGGGGATTGCTCGTGTTCCGCCTTAGCCTTTTGCATTTGAGCATAAACAGAAGTCATTAATCCGAGCTCACCAATTAACTTTTCCTTTGGCTGCAGTCGCTGTCGCGCGCCCAACTATTTAAGGTTTCCGTGGTTCAATTTTTGCATAAAGTTATCACTCAGGGAGAGACATATATATGTAGCAATTATTGGCATTGGCGAAGGCATAAAATTGAGAACGATTATGAGTGAGCATTGGCATTTAGCACTGTTGCATGGGAACAGGAATGAGAACTTGAGAACACGAGCCAACACCACCACACCGGAAAAGCAAAGCTGAGCTGAGGTACGCACGGGAAGGGAACAGCCAGGGGAACAGCAGCATAGCAGCAGAAAAGAGAGACACAGAACAGAATAGAATGAATGGAATGAATGCTAAAAGTGTTTTGCACTGAAGCTGAAACCGAAACTAACATAAGAAGCATACGCTTACATCTGGCTTTCCCACGCAAAAGCAAGTTTCCTCGCATCGGTTTCACACGGCAAGAGACAACAAGTCCCGTCAAAATTCCGTAAGTCAACAAGAGCATAGTTCGCTTCTTTAAATTCAAAAACCCAAATATAGAATCTCAAAATATTTTTAAATATTATTAATTAGGCTGTAGGTATTTCTACAATTCGAAACATTAACCACCTTCATTTGAAAAAAACACTTTCAAGCCTCTTACCTCACTAGACAAGCTCAGCAGCGGTATAGCTCTAGAGCTCTACTGCTGTTTACAATTTATGGTGTTCATTTCTTTAACTACATAATATTTAAAAGTTAAGTACGGGTTTATTTTTTGAAGTCAATAATATCTAGCTTCATTAGTAGGTTGAAATAACCACCGACAAGGAAAATGGATCTTAGTATGCATAAACGTGACGATGGTTTGAGTTCACCTCCTGTTAAAAAGGCTCATAATGTTGATGAAAAACAGGAATTGAAATCGCAGAACGGTTCTGAATCTGGAAACAACGACTCTGGACAAGCTAAGAGCCAACAAGCATTTCGAGATCTGAGGGGATTCAAGTTGAAGAACGTCTTATCGAATGCGGCAGATGTGAAACGGCTCACCGTTGAGGGAACATTTCCGGACGGACAAACCGCTGTCGTGATATTGGATAAGAAGCCATTTAGCGAGGAAAACTTTGATGAGCTGTTTTCTTCAGAAAGTAAGCTCAAGCAGATATTCCAGAACGATATTTATGGAAACTACGATTGCCTGCCTGGCGAAAAGGCTGCTGGTAAGTTGAAGACTGCTTAAGGAAGAGTATTTTATGTTGAAAGCTTAATTCTCAAGTCTTTCGTACACAAGCTTAGTTTGATTGATTGACATTTTGTTTTCAGCCATAAAAGCAACAATTGTCTATCCGGCCACCGAGAAACATGTTGAGAAGTACCGCTACCACGAGCTATTCTTAGTTGACGAGACGCCAGCTATTTACGAGAAAGTTACGCTTCCTCATTTGCAGAGCACTCAGTTTAGCATCCAGGTAAAGTTTATCAACTCGAAAGAAATCAATTTCATTTCAATATTAGTGATGTTAAATGTAATATATTCTAATGTTCAATAGCTTTAATCTTAAATACCTTTTAATTTTTCAGTGGGTCTACAATATTTTGGAGCACAAGAAAGAAGCCGACCGAATCGTTTTCGAAGATAAAGATCCGAAATCTGGCTTCATCCTCCTTCCCGATTTGAAGTGGGATGGTGTGACTCTGGAAAACTTATATCTGAGTGCGATTGTTCATGCGAAGGACATCAAGTCTTTGAGAGATCTGAATGCGGAGCATTTGCCTTTGCTAAAAAATATTCTAGAGAGAGGATCGGTGAGTTGACAGTATGACATATGACAGTTAAAATATTTCAATGTATTGCGTTTTTAGTTGCTCTTTTATCAAGATCACGAAAATGGGAAAAATAATTTAATGTTATTGTTTTAGATCGCGATCAAGGAGAAGTACGGGTTGTCTCGATCAAAGCTCCGCATTTTCTTGCACTATCAACCAAGTTACTACCATTTGCATGTTCATTTCACTTCGTTGAACTTTAACGCTCCAGGTAAAGTCTTTAAGTAACTTTTAAATGCATTAATAATGTATATGTATTACGTATAATATTAAATCTCATGAAATGCACCACATGAAATATTACTACTGTTTGTTCTTGGCATTAGGCATCTACGCGGAGAAATCTCATCTGCTGCAGTCAGTTATTTCAAACATCGAAGGAAAATCCACCTATTACCAGGAAGCAACTTTACCATTTGCCGCCAAGAAAAACGACCCGTTGTACGACAAGTTGGTTGAATCCGGTTACGAATTTTAAATTTTCTACGATGGCAAATACGCAGACTGAATCTACCAGTATTCAAGTTTTCGCGGAGTATCTAAATAACCTGCGAGCAGTAAATTTGTACATTTCTCTAAGTGAATCAATTGAAATAGATAGGAGTCACTTGCCACTTATTTCTGTAATTTCAAATGTAATTGAATTATCTAGGTTAGGAGGTCTAGAGGGTGATTACAAAATATCCTTGAATGAACTCGTTCTCGAGGAATGTTCGAACGTGTCTCCTAGAACCTTAGAGAAAAATATTTTGTGCTACCGCTTAGTAGTAAGACCTGAATCAGGGTACGGATCTGCAGCTGCGGAAGTAGTGTCCAACTTTGAAAAAACTGTTGACGAGGGGGCTAAAAACTTAGTTAAGAACTCTATAAACAAAATAGCCTTGAAAGAGGGTACTTTTTATAAAATAGTTTGTAGGTTTTGTAATAATTCTTTAAGTGACTTCGTAAAGTTTGACCGGATCAGGCTTCTACCCTCTAAAAATTGGGTCGAGAATGCACACGAACTTTGGTACTGTCATCCTCCTGAGCCTAGTCAGAGTAGTACATTGCATCAAGATATGACCTTGAGAATGAATAAAATTGATCTATCTGGGGAACGAGGTCACAGCAAATCCATTGTGGAGCTGTTGAACGCTCCGGACCTCAACTATTGTTTCTATGGACCTTGTAATTGGGCTCTGAATAAGGATATAGTGAAAGGGGTTTCTCGGAATGACAACTTTTCAGTTTCCAGAGCCGTTTGTGCGAAATGTGAGAACGAATTGGGCAGTTTTACTTCAGAATCTTGTGTGAAAGTTTGGGACTATGGTGTAGGATGGGTGGAAAAATCCAAAGAGGATTCTTATAATTCAAATATTCACGACAAAAAGGATACGTTAATTAGAGCAGTTCAAAACTTCAAAAGTATTGTGTTTGCCACTATATATGAGCTATCAGATCATCCTACATTCCGTTTTACTGTGAGTTCAACCCAAAAGGGCAATTCAGTTTTTCTTTGGAATATCGATCGAAATTTTTCAGTTTACGAAAGGAACGTCGTTCCATCAAATGGTTGCATTACGCTCCATAGGCAAAAAGTGGCCAAATTCTTTTTTGCAGTTAAAGTAAATGATGTTTTACCAATTAGTGATCCTAGGGAGGTCTTAATTATTCAAGAGTCCGAGCAAAATGAACAAAGTATTTTGACGGTTCCTGATTATGTTTATAAGGCAGGGGTAGAGCAATTGATAAAAACGGCTGCGTTATATTCTAGAAACGAGCAAACTCTACAATGTGGCTATTTGATATATGATGAGTGAATTCGATGTAAGTATTATTTAATCTTGAAGTGAATAATATTTGTTGTAATTGAATGATAATGGTATGTATATCAACTTTGAAGTTGGTAATCGAATAAAAATTCATTGAAATGCATGACTGGTGGATTCTAAATTGCAAATCGAAGTTCAAACTCGAATTTATTGCTGGTCGGTAATATTGATAGCTTGCTAAGAACAAATCATAAATGAAACAAAAGTTAACTTCTAGATCATAATTACGAATTATTAAAAATGTACATAATTTTCACTCAAGCGCTTTTGTTAAATAGTCTTAAAAACTTTCCTTTCTTCAAATAATTCTATCTATCTGTCTATCATGGATGAAATTGACAATTTTTCAATGGCTTCCGTATAAAATCCATTGAAATTAACTCGATAAATAATATTCGCTACATTGCTTGATTGATTATTATCTTGGACCATGCCTGACACTTCCCGTAAAAATTCTATAAGTTTCCTGTTAAATTGTTTTGCGAGATCAGGGATAGTTGTGGCAGACGCACGAATATTTTTGTGACTTTTTATGTCAGATACAGAGAGAACTTTGTCGGCAAACTGCAAGCATATTGACAGCAGCGATGTCATGGTATCCAGCGAAGAGCTGCTGCTGGTGAGCATTGAATCCATAAGAATGGAGTCCAGCAAGGCAATATGGCATTTCAAAACTTGGTCGACATTAGACACTTTCGACATCGTTGACAAAAATGCATGCCAAGCAGGTTCTATCACCTAAAACAATAAATATGCGAATGAATAACAAGCTGGGAATAGAGAAAATGAAAATAACATTACATAATTGACTAGTGACTTCATTATTATAAGTAACCTCAAAGGCCATGTAATACTGCAAATTTTGAACGAAGTTCAACATCTTTTGGCACAGAGAAAACACTTCAGTTTTTCCAGTCTTATCCGTGCTTAGCGTCAAGTTTTTTGAAGATTTGTTTGCAATCCAGACTTTACATAATTGACGCTCCACGTGCTTACAGTAGAACAAGTGCCGGAAAATTAACTGGTAACACGTGATTGCTCGCTTATTCAGAACAAGAGATATTGGCCACTGCACGTCGTAGGAAAATGAAAAAGCTTCAACTCCTGGTATATGGTAATCAAAGTGGTCTTCAGCCTAGAAAGCAATTAAAAGTTTAAAAAATCCAGAATTTATATTTTTAAATTTAAAAGCTTAATATGAGAAAGGATCCATACAGGGTTTTCCATGGGTGTCTCGATTGCCATTATGTCCCAAAGTTGTTCTCGGATGCCGCAAGGGAACAACTGCACACGGACGTTGTCCTTGTACGGATCAGCAGACGAGGATGAAGTTCGAAGAGCTAGTTCCAAAAGCGACCCTAATCTCACGGGATTTATGTCGCCCATTTCCTTACTCAGCTCGTCCTCAGCAAGATCCAAAAACTGCACAATGAAATCTCCCTACACGAGAATATATACCGAATGGTTACGGACAAAGACTCCGATTGACCTTAACGTACGCATATGCACAGTAGGTACCTGATCCATAAGCAGATAATGTTTGACCGACTGTAACCTTCTCATTAGATCATATTCATTTAGAAGAAGATCAAGAAGCGTTTTACTCGCAAATGAGTACGCGTTTTCAATGGCCGTTACGTAGACCCTCTCATGAATGCTGTAATGTAGCCGCGATGCCTATTTTTAAAACCATTGCTGAGTTTAGTTCAACAATCTTAAATTTTAAAAATTAGGAGAACACTGGGCCAGTGGGAAACGTACCGATACCATACTGATGTCTTTTCCACATTCTCTAATTACATTTAAGTATTTTCCAGCTTTTAAAATTTCTGGCATCATTTTCTTCAGGAAACAAGGACATTTGCTATCATCCAGTTTATATCGTTTCTCCCAATAATGATCGCATCGTTCCATGTTCCCATCTCCGTGATCTGAATCGACCACCAGAAATTCTAGAAATGGATCCTGGATCATACCCTGTGGCAAATTCAAGACATTTAAACATTAGCATTACAATACAAATTTTACAATACAATCATCTGAAGTTCCGAATGGATGTCCTTGTTATTATTACCTTGTAGATCCATGCTTCAAGAATGTTAAAGTAGGGCTCTGAAGCCTTCTGAGCCAAACTCTGGCATAGATTCGAAAGCGTTGTATCGGCAATCATACTTGTTGCTTTCTCATGGAGCACTGTAAGCACGGGGCCTCCAATTAAATTTTTCTCTTCAATTTCTGAGACCAAAGCATTGAGAACTGCAAACGCTTGCAT
>JAHZNI010002585.1:0-18339 GCA_027744415.1 Seira ritae
TTAGCAACTCGTAATTAAGCAATCTTCAGCTAGTGTAAAGTCTTGAAAATTTCGCTCGACTCAAAATAAAGCTACAATTAGTTTGTATGTTTTATCCGTTGTTTTAAATATACTCACTCAAGTGACCGACGACGACGCTAACACGCCCGGCTTGAGTGTTACATTATAATACATTTTTTGTTGGAAACCGTGTGTACTCAAAACCATCATTCAAAATACTTGCCGACTGGGAAGCAACAAAATCTCATAATCTTGAGTATTTGGATATTCTTGACTTCAGGAGACCTTCCGAAGGAAAAATGGCTCCGGTCACGACCATCGAAACTGTCACCATCAGCAGACCGCTGAAGGTAAGCCCAAAAAATAAATTGTCTCTTTGTTCCAAGCTTGATGCTGAGCCGTAGTTTTTGCAACTTTTTTGCTTTGAGATTGCATGCATTACATGCGAACAAGAAAAAAGGAATCAATCTAAAAAGATCCATCCATCCAACTGTCTCTCTCATCTACTGACAATTTTCAATTTATTTTCTTGCGACAATCATAAAAATCTTATGCCAAGAAAGCTTTTCTTTCTCAAAGTACTTTACTCACATCAGGAAATTTTCCATGCGTATCTGAACAAAAAGTTGGCACGCTGACAGTTGCAGAAAAAAAGTAATGAACGTCAAACAAAATCTGAGAACGTCCATCTGATACATATATATTTTTTCGTCTTTGACGCTTAAAGTGCTTTACTAAATGGGCGAACATATTTCCTGAAGAAATAGGCCTGGCTATATTATATGACGGGCGTATGTTGAATCGTGTGCTTCGCTTACCTACTTCTCGGGAGGAAAGATGTGGTTTACTTACACCGAAGATGTATGCCTTCACAGTTGCTTAAAAATCAGTTCAGGATGTCGACCACGGAAATGCGATACTATTGGAGAGTCATAACCCAGTAATTGAAAGCGTTTAGCGAGTATTGCTTAGTGAAACATGTGCTATTTCTTTACGGTTTTGATTTTGTGATTACTAGTCTGCCAACAGCATCACTCCTTAATGGCCTTCATAAAAAACGCATACTTAGGTTTAGCTGTACTGCATACTACTCTTCATGGAAATGAATGTCCATTCCAAATTGAGTTTGGCTGCTTTCAAATCCCATTCATCATTTTATCTGACTCTCTGCTGGTCCTCTGTGCACTTCCATAAATCATTTTACCTAAACGTTTCTGGAACATGAATCATACATGCTCGAACTTTGAACTAATGAATAATATACATAAGACGACTTTGGGTCATCAAAATCGAAATCATCAGAAATAGAAAGGTTTCCATTTATGTCATGCCAGATGTTGCTTTCTCCTTCAACTCTCCTTTTGTTGTCAACTTCAAACGTGTTCCTTTTTGTTGTTACTTCTCGTGTGAAAGCTGATGTAATGTCATTATCACTCCATTCTAAAAAACCGCAGCAAATTAAACAGGGGCGACATTTTCACGTAAAACTCACTTTTCACTCGAGTAGGAAAGGAGCTGGTGATGGAAAAGTGCGTAAATGTTATTGTTGGCTTAGGCTACTCCCCCAATCATCTCCAGTCGCCACCATTATTGCCACATCCTCTTTGAGTCGACATCACCATCAGCACATCATTTCATTTCCCATCGTAGTCAATTTTTTAAAAGGAAAGAGCCACTTCATGGATGAAAGGGGAAACCGAAAAGTGGGGTCTTTCGATTAAGTTCTTCGTTCACTCATGTCATGACAAGCTTTTATGTCAAACTTCCAACGGACGTCAAATGTTCCGAAAATATGTAATTTCAATAATTTTTCAATGCATTTTTCTTCTCATTCGCCGTCGCTGTGTGATGAAAAGCGTCAATATTTCCCTCTCTTTTTATGATAAAATTCCATTACCCTCTTTGAACTTCAGATGACAGATATATTTCCTCGTAGATTCCGAGTGGCAGGTATGTATTCATCTTTTCTCCAGGATTTACAAACTTTGTATTTTCATCTTAAATTAGACATAGGTAAATAGGTGCTTAATGTGTGCTAGCCGTGACGTGATAACGACGAATATATTTTATATTTTACTATGTATTTTGCTTCTATGCACGTTCACGCTACTACTCAGTCGGTTTGAAAAAAATGAACCAAATTTCTGAAAGTGTTTGGTTTGGAATTCCAGATTGAATTTATACCTTGGAATCGATATAATATGCATATTTTGACGTAATACGTATATATGTATTTTTAGCACTCATTTTCGTCAAATCTACATATTACATTCCATCATTTCTTCAGATAGAGTCAATGCTAATTCCTATGATGAAGGAATACTATATTGCTGTATCTTTCTCCACTAAATGCAAAAATGCTCTGGAGAAAAGCAAAAGCTTCATAGGCACACATCGACGTTCTTTTTGATACATGTGTAGGCATACTTTATTGTATCATTGATTTGACCTGGCTGAATGCACTTAGGAAAGAATAATATTATGTAAGTGGAGTAAGCGGAAAGGAGACGAAAAGGATTCCGAAATGGAGATGCTATTAGTCTCCCGACCCTCTGGGGTTCACACTCAGTATCCTACAGAATGTGGTTTTGGCAACATCCGACTTTCTCCACACCGTTGTGTACGGAATAACAACGTGCTTTCACGAGCACAGCGTGTGTAATAGGTGAAGTCAGTGCGCTATTTTAAGGAAGGTGATGCATAAAAGTAATCCACAAACTGTAACCTTGAAAAGTCACAGTCAACGACAAATGCTCAGGTTGAACTGTATTCATTAGATTATGTGGCTTGGAGGATAAAAGTGCTTAACAGTGGCACCTTGCAGATCCATTTAATGTGACGGATCTTAAAAGTTGATTTCATAAAACTTTTTTGTTGAAATCAAGTTGTAAGATTAATGGCTATTGTAACAAATTGCGAATTACCAAGTTGTCTTGAAGTATGGACAAAACAAAAACAACAAAGTATATTGAAGTAATAATATTGAAACATTGCGTTTATAGTATTCAACCAAAAAAATCAGTAGGCAAATTTTTTGACAAATGTTTTTATTTTTTTAAAAATTACATCAATATAATTTACTAATTACAATTTCAGTCTATTTTAAGCGCGAAACAAAATCGGATGCGATACTTTTGCTGTTCATAAGATAACATTTTGTTGTCCTGAGGCACGTACGTCACGTCGCTGCCATTTTGTTGCAACCAATTCAAGATAGGCAGTGTTCCATAGCGTTTTTCATTCGAAATGTTTCTACATGTCATATCGTATCTGAAATTTGTTTTGCTTCCTCTACATTTCGGAAAAGGAGGTGAGTTCTCCTCCTACTCAAAGCGGAACTTTTTATCCAAAGTTCCGACATGCCCTTTCTCATCCCCTCCACGACTTTTGAGTAAGTAACAATACTGCGAAATGAAAATGTGCTTGTATATATATGTAATACTGTGATATCAATAAAGATCTAAGCCATATAAATAAAAAGATCCCCTATCACCATCCTCATCATCATCATCTTCGTCACGATTTTGTTAGTTTCACGTCGAATATATTTTTATATTGTGGTCGTGTTGTTTCCTTTGACATATCTTCCAATTTTCCAAAAAGTGATAGACCGTACTGCATGCACAAATAAAATATCGTTTTTCCTATCATATCTCTTATTTCTTACGCTATCCTCATGCTCGTTGTACAACTTTGTACATAGGACGTCGATGAAGTTTCGTTTTTTATCTGGAATGAAATTCTAGTCATGAATTTATATCAAGGGTGAACTGCTGATATCAGTTGAAAATGAAGCCATTTCTTTTCCTTTTTATCCAGGTATGTATCGTAACTTTTTTGTATTCCCGATCTACAGTCATAGTAGGCCTCTGAGTACTTCCAGGAAAAACCAATTCACCTATCATCTCTTGGTCTAATTTCTCGTTGACATTTGACACGTTTCACTTGTCATCCTGAGCGAACAGCTCTTTTGCTTTGTGTTTTACCCATCTCACTCACTCAGTCGACTAGCGCCATCAGTAGCGGAAAAAAACATTCTTTTGGCGTAACCAAATAATTTGTGGGTGAGGGAACATTTGAGGAGCATGATGAGCTTTAAATACGATTTTTATTTTGAACGTCTTCCTCATCTTGATCTTCCATGTCATTTTATTTTTGACTTATGATCTCTTTCTCTGCTCTTCTCTTTGACCTCATAAAGGGACAGATACACGTTTGCTGGAATTGGTTACTTTGGCGGAAAAAACTCACCGAATCGAAAAATCACATTTCCCTATAAAACTATGCAATATTTCTCCATTTCACTAAGACAGCAATAAAGAAGCCGATCCTAAGAGAAGCTTTCCAATATAAATGTATAATATATGCATTTATCTTATCCCCTCACCACACCCACACCCTTTAAAAGGTGTACCTAACAAGAAAGTGCTTGTGACACTGCGAATGGTATCATGAGAAAAATACATAATTACAGGACAGACGTTGTTTTCACTTTTATTCTGTCCTCTAGAAGATTCAGAAACGTCTTGTTTTATATTATCTAATATTTTTCTTTCCGCATAATTTTTTTTTGAATTTCTTCATTTAGATGCATGGAAAGAATTCCTCTGTCATGCTCGGGGCAGGATGTTTCTGTTGTTTTGTGGTTTATTTTTCACAGAGAAACTAGATCTGTTTCCGTACAAGGTTTTACAATGTTAAATGGCAGGTTTACATTCTGTAGAGATGATGTAAAAAAATGCATGATAATGACCCTGGGACCAAAGCCGTGCATGAGCGTGACAACAAACTACAAAACTTGATTTCAAAAACTCAAATCCGTTTCTCCCTCCCGCACATCTTTAAGTCCGGGCCTTAGTTTTGTGAATGGAGGGCTGCCGCTCCTATCGATGCCTATCCATGAAAAATTATGATAGACTTCCCCTTCATTTTGCTCTTATTTTCTTAATACTCAAACGTGTTGTATTTTTTCAAGTTCCCACTTTTCAAATTATGTTGTTCTCGAAAAAGTGAGATAAGTAATAAGTACCTACATGGAACTGTCAATGTCTTGATTATTTTTCGACATCTGAGAAAATCAAGTGAGAAATACTCTTTTTTGCTTGGTCCAATAGGGGATAACGCCTTTAGGCAAACAAATTTTTTTAGGAGCGAAGACATGATTTAAGCTGAGTCGGGCTCAAATGAGGATCGAGACGATGATGATGCTCAGACTGGCTCAGACTTAAAATACATGCATGGAGCTTATTGTAGTTGTATTGTATATGTAGTTTTTCCTAGAAAATGAAGCACAAGGCCACCTTTTTTGTCGAACTATCTATCCAAGACCTAATGCATTGTACATATTATAGCATAACTTTTCTCAAGTATTTTATAAGCACTAGGATGGCATATATCATATACACTATGCATGCATACATACATACATTACCTGCATGCAGCCTGAGTGAGATTTAGCTTTACTTGGCTTTACCTAGCTTCAAAGTACATAAATACCTTCACAATTGTTGCACCAAGATAGACCCAACATCGCTTGGATATATCGGTTTCATCTTGTGTGTACATTTTAAAAAACTCATTTCTTATACTCATTGTCATCACATATTACCACCAGCATTATTCCTATCATTATCTTTTTTACCTTACTATTGTCCATTCACTCCACTCCATAAGAACTCAATTCTAAAAAAATAATCCAATCCAATTTTCCCCCTTGATGCTGAAGCTACAGGTACACAGACAGTTGCATTGCATTTTTGTGCAACTCCACTCCACTTCGTACGTACGTGGGGGTAAATAGGCAACGTGACGGCAACTTGAAGTGATATTGAGTTTTTTTTAAATTTTATTCTTCTTTATGTGCAACCTCTACACACATTATAACCATAAATCCATGAGAGCTTCTCCATTTACTACATTTGTGAAGTAAAAATATTCNGTGGGGGTAAATAGGCAACGTGACGGCAACTTGAAGTGATATTGAGTTTTTTTTAAATTTTATTCTTCTTTATGTGCAACCTCTACACACATTATAACCATAAATCCATGAGAGCTTCTCCATTTACTACATTTGTGAAGTAAAAATATTCTTCAAGGTGTATTGCTATTGTTATGGTGGTGTGCGTACTTGTTTCTTCTGTTTTCGGCATGGTCGGTGATCGTGCCTCGTTTTTATTTTCAGCTTCTGGTTTAATCTGCAGCGCATCTGCATCTGTATAAGGATTCCCCCTCAGAAAGTCCTTTAAAACTCATAAAATTCCTCTTGACTCAGGTCGCTCTTTGCAAGTTAGTTGTTTTGTTCCAATACCAATAGCTTGATCAGCTCATTACAGCTTTGCTGCAGCAATCTTCTTGACTGCTCATTATCATTATATTCTGTGGCTCTGTGCAACCTGTAAGAATCAGAAGCTCCTTCTTGGATGAGGATGAGCCCGCTGAAGTATTAAAGTATGAAATTGTTTTGTGCACAAGTTGTTTTCGATCGGTTCATATCAAATCATAGGATTTTGAAGTTTAAAATTTAAACGTATCATGCCAAAATATACTAATGCAGGATCTTCAGAATAATTTACATTTTTTCTTTGTTCTCCGGTTACGTATCCCTAAGATTTTGACTGGTTTCGTATTTGTTTACAATATTTACAGCATACAATCCGTTCTGTCTTGTCGTGAATAAGTATGTATGTACATTTTTAGAAGTGACAGGTATGATAATCCTTTTGTTCACCTGGTCTGGCCTCTCAGTTTAAAATATCACTTGCAACTTACAACCGCGATCATGATCACATCGCAATCGCTGCACTGACTGAGATGAGCCCATTCGATTGCTTGGAATGGAATACAGGAACTTTATACTGTATACCCCTCTGGTGTGACATGAAATCTAGTAAAATTACATGAGCTATAGTTGTTTGCGCAATACAATGACACTGACGCGTTTCAGACAGGAAATGTTAGAACCGATAAAAACTCCCTAATTCTCAAACATTTGCTTGCGATAGCAGAAAGGAAATCTGATCATCAGTGAACATGAAAATTGTAGTTGTCATTCCTAATTTTGCATAATTCATTACTGTAAGTAAAGTATTAGAATTACCAATGTGCACCGTACAGAAAACATTTACATGTGAAATCATGTAAACAGATCAAATAGGATTGTGCTTGACTTGAGTTGTATAAGAATTTTTCCACTTTACACTTGTGTTTATAGTTTGGTGTTCTGTTGTTCGTGACATGTACAAACAATAATGGCAAGCAATGCAATCCAGTCATTACACTTGTTTGAGGCGTAACTCAAATTCGATTAGAATTATTTTTGTGGATCGACCAGAGTCAAGTCACATTTCTAATTTCTGATGATGGGGGTTTCGTACGTGTGATCGTGTGAAGTGGAGAATAGGTCAACCAACAAAAATCTGCACGACAGAGGCTTTCAAGCAAGCGTCATGTTCTCTTGGGAATTTGGTTCTGACTACCAGAGATTAATTTTGGTTTACAAATTTTTTGCGGAAGGGGTGCAGGAGCCGTGAAATAGCCAAAATTATTTATAAACTTTTTATGGTTTACTTGTGTTGCTGTCATTTATTTTTTATAAAAAAAATGTTGAAGTCATCGCTTTTCATTGCAACAGATCAACGCATTTTTAAAGGTGATGATGACTAATGATTGATGTTGTTCAATTGAACGTTTAAGAGACAAAGCAAAAGGAATGCTGTTGCGGTGAGTGTGCCATATCATAATTACACTTGCTGCATTCGAATGAATGAATGGAATGAGTCAATGCGTACTCACTTCTCTTCGTCAATGCCACGTTGAGGAGGCTTTGGCTGATTGTACTCGTGAAAAAAATTACTTTTGACCAAGACCAACCATGTAAGCCGAGATGGAATGTGGTGTTTAGATTGAGGATATTAAAAGTTTTCTCACCGGCAAAGACCAACAAGCATTCTTTATCGAATTAAAGAAGATTAGTTTTCTCGCGGACGAGTCTAAATCCTGTGAATGAAATGGCTGAAGAGGTTTTGTACTATCGAGAAAATTGCTAAACGAAAATCGTGTTTAATTTTCCTCTCGGTTCTCGAGAGCAAGGTAATAATGTGCGCGTCGGTGAGGTTGGTGGTGCAAATCAAAGAGTTTTGAATTGCTTTCGGAAGCCAGTTTCAATTTTCAAGTAACTTCAGTCTTCATAAAAATAAGGAACGTGAAAAGGAATTGGCAAATGAGTTGAGGCAATTATGCACGCACAATTATTGAAGAGTTGAAAAGAGTTTGTTTGCTATTAGTATCGTGCATGTGTTTTTACATTTTTGTGTACAGAAAAGTTTGCTAATTTCTTTTAAGTGCGCTGATAAAATCTGTTGTGGTCAGAGTTTTAATGCAGTCAAAAGTGCTGTAGACCAGACAAAGTGAGGCTAGTAGTTTTGCGCAAGGGGTCTTCATGAATGCGGCGCAATAATCGAACTTGTAAAGTTACCCAATATGGCCATTTTAAAAAAAGGAATGCTGAATAATAATGAGTAGATTACGAAACAATAGTTAGTATATGGCATTGATGAAGGATGCATAGGTAATTTTACTTGTTTGCCGTTGCACTGACAGTAGTCCTATCCATCAAAGTCAATCTGAGCTTAGGTCCCAAGTGACGTGATGTAATATTTTGGGGGGTATTGTAGCGAAACCTCATTATTTTCTCGTTAATTTTCAGAGAGTAATTTTTATGAACTTGTGCGCTAAGACTGTATAATTAGTTTTTAAACAAACAAGAAAGGATGAGTAATGAAGTGATAGGGAAATAACATATTATATATATCCCACGCTAATTATAGCTCCCCCTCTCAGCCTCAAACTTTGAACGCCATGAACAAGTTACGAAATCCCACTGTGGCGGATACGGCGTCCTCCAGTGACACTTTACGATCTCAAGCGTCAACCTCCTCTCGCAGCCGCAGTCCTGGAGGAATCTACGGAGTGCCTCCACCCCCAAACAAAAAACCAACGAGCCAGAAAACTCAACAGTACAAATTCAGTGAGATGGCTCCTATCGACGAAAACGAAATTATTGTAGCATCTCCGTCACCCGAGTATGGCTACTCTGGGGGAGAAGATCTAGAAAATTTGAAGCTATTCCCCAAAAGACATCCAGAATGGATGATTACCAGCAGCAACCTAAATTCATTCCACTCACCTTCCAGTACCTTATCCAGAAGTCCAAGACACAATCAGTCAATGAGCAATGGTGGTGGTGATGGAAGTGGCAGTGATAATAAACCTCTTTTGATAAACAATGGTAACATTTCAAGTGCCAGTGCTCGCAACGGCGTAGCCCTCAATAAAATCAGCAATACTACTCGTACAGGGAATGGAAGTAATAGCAATGTCGGCAACGGTAGACTTCACGCTCAGAGATTAAGACGTCGACGGCGAGGCGGATTCAGAATGGAATCTTTTCAGGTTGATTCACCTTCACCATTCAACATTAGATTTTACTTGTCCGGATTTTTAAAGATTTTTGTCGACAGGAATGGATCCTAAATGCTTTAATTCTAATCTTACCTATTTATATTTCTTCTCTTTATGGTTGCGGCGGCGGGATTATTATGACTCAGGCTTAAGAATCTAACACTTCTTCTTTGTCAAATGTTTCTAAACCGTATGTTACGTTATTATCATCATGAAAAAATCTTAAGGCCGAATATTTATGCCTTTATGGATGTTGATGCGAGAAACAAACATGCACACGTGAAAGTCATTCTCATTCATGTGCATCATCATTATCTGAACATTTACACCGTCATATATTTTCCTTTATCCTGGTAAACAATCAAACTCATTTTTTCCCACTTGCATGTGCTGCTGGTAGTACATATTATGTGTATGGAAAATCTGGCTGTGTGTGTACACTTTTTTCCTAATAAATTCCTTTTTATCTGTTTTCTCTTGCGGCAAGTGTGGCCAATTTGTTTAAATCGAGCTCAGCTAGACTTTGACTTTCTTGAGTTTGTAGCTTCACCGTGATTCCTGTTTCGTTGCTAATATTTCATTTTGGAAGAGGAATGTTATAATAGCTCATCTATATGGCTTAAAGTTCGAAAGTGCATGTTTCTCTAAAAACCCTCTACCTTAGTCATCCTTAAAAAGCTCATTTTAGGACCATGTAGCTCTATGACTTGTTTCAAGCAAGTCTGAGGCATGGCATGAGTAATGGTGAATGTTTCCTGTTTGTTGTTTCTCCTTACGGGAGCAACGTTTTTGAGTTAATGCGCGTGGTTGGTGAACCGTTCACGAGATCATGAGGATGACGTCGAGATTTTTCCTACCCGATGTAAATGTTCATGACTAAAAAACAATGAAACCAAACCGCATTACTTCGTTCCTTAATTTAAGGCAATGCGATGATGATGATGCTGATGAGTTAGTTGCCATTTTGCCACTAGGACCATATATCATTCTTGAGAGAAGAACGGAGCAGATGAGATAAGATGATGAAGTAGAGAAGAAGACGCGGTGACAAAATACAGCCAAGAACAATTTGTTTCCTGTAATGAGGCTAAGAATTTATGGTATTATGGATCATCACAAATGGCAATGACAAGCTAAGAGAAATGGCTTTATTCTGTAATTTTTAAAAGCCTAAAGTGTGAAAGACTTTACTTCGGAAACTCCAAAAAATCAGTCTTATTTAATTTTCCCGAAAAAAACAATGACAATGAGGATGTACTTGCTATGCCTTGGTCATTGCTTATGTCATGTCTCCCCGAAGCTAACAATTTTCGCATTTTAAAAATAGTCTCAACTCATGTGGCCAATATTCGTTTGCACCTAAATATTTCGAATATTTCACACAAAAATGTTCAACCTTGAATTTTATCCAATGCAACGAGCTGCTAGGAAATAAAAATGGACAACAGTTGAGTAGAGGGTGTTTTTGATTGACATTGTTTGAAAATTATATGATAACCGGTTTCGAGTTTCGATCGAAAACAGATTGAACATAGACATAGCACATGTTGAAAAAGTTCTTTTTTATTTCGCAATAAGAAGACACGAATTAATATAAATCAAGTCGAACCTGTCTACTTTTTAAAATAAGGGTTTTTACGACTGTCCCTCGCTTGAAAATAAAGACAAGACATGAAAATGTTACAATAGCCAATACAATATCAAAATGGGTCTTAGTGGATTGGTGCATAAAATATGTACTTAGGTATGTTGGGATGTGAAGTTTAGTTCCGGAGATTCCTCGCAAATGATCCATGAACTAAGCATTTTGAATCGAATTATTAAACGACATAAATGCGACGTTTTTATTTCGACGCGAAGGAGGAAGGGTTTTGTAATTCGCGTGTAAAATTGAATCCATCGATCCTCCTCTGCAATTTTAACTGTCAATTAAAAATGGTGGCGGTGTGATCCTCAAGTAAAATATTGAAAGCATATTTTTATTTTACTCGTTTTATCTCTCATAATGGCTGTAAATTGTGGGTCTAAGGTGAGAATAATATTTTGCTGTGAAAATTTGCATAGCATAGGTGTAGTTGATGCCCTCAGCTAAAAGTTTTAGTTGCTCATGCAATGGTGTAAATCTTTTTTTTTTGTAAATCCGATTGCGAGGAGGCGTTCCTGCTCATTTCGAATTGCATTTTTATATGAAGCATATTATGTAAAGATGGTATCATTGTCACAATTCATTTTTAATTTAATTATGCTTTAATTGCTTTTTTCGACTGTGCTTTAGCTTCATTGCAGAATGCTAAGAGGAATTCAAGTCTGAAAGGTGCTAACTTGGTTTCATAATGTTTTTTTATCCTGTGCAGGTGATAGCTTTCATTTGTGGCTGCTTCGCTGGCATTCTTCTCCTGATGGGTTTGGCAGCCTCGGAGTGGCTAATTGCGGACGGATACAGACAAGGTAAGACAAGGACAGCACTCTCCACTTTAAAAAATCTTGATAAGCCTTAGCCAAGCCCTGTAAAATTTGATGCCGTGAAATTCGGCCCCTTTCCCCTCCAAACGTCAAAGTTCATTAGTAAAAAATATGCAAGAGTAAAACAAAAGACCTACCCGGTTAATTGTTTGACAAAATCCCAAGCTTTAACGGAGTTTGACACTCCGTGAAAGCGGAAATGCCGTTTCCTAATGATTCTGAGGATGATTGAATTATGTCTGGTATTCACATCCTGTTCAATGCCTGTTTTATCTGTCATTTCAGGATTGTTTGTATACTGCGTCGAGAAGAATACCACTAACGTGCCATTTGTCACGGGGCATTCCGAACAGTCAATGGAGGGCTGTCATCGGATTGACTTGAATCAGCAAGGTATGTGCATTAACATCTGTGAATTTTTTATGAGTACTCTCAGAGCAAAAGAATCCATTCCGTTGTTGTTCATCCGTTCCTCTACAATTTTTTTTAAAAAGACTCTTTAATAATCATGCCAATTGGTTCTTGTTCAGGTTACACTGTTGTAGCAGCTGGATTCTTTCTTCTCAGCTTACTCGTGGACCTTTTTGCTACATTACTGACAGCACTAGGCTTGAGGTGTCGGGATCCAAATAAGAAATACAAGTACTACCGCACTGCTGTCTACGTCATGGCAGTGGCATGTAAGTTTTCTGTCTTTTATCATGTCCATGTCACTGTCATTTGAAAACAATTAAGTTCGCTTGGTATTTTGGAATGCAGTGCCTATGTAATTTTGGGTTTCCCACATTATTACTACAGCATCCTCCGAGTCCAAACATGATTTCATATTTCAGATGGCATCTGTTTTGAAGCATATAAATATGTATCTTAAATTTTTTCCTTTTGAAAAGTAACCATTTCTGAAGACAAGATAATAATTTTGTTAGGAATGTGCAGCAGCCATCAACATAGCATTAGCAATAACAATAAAAAAGTATGGAATTTTTACAAATGATTATCGTAAAATTTTAAGGAATCAAAAAGGCTTTAAAAGGCTGTAAGGTGTGTGTGCAATCATACAAGAATACTGCAGTAATCTCGTGAGAATGTAACTTTACGCTGACCCGTCCTTTGTACTTTCGCGTATTTCTATTTTTAAAACTAAACAAATACAAATTCTGCATCCAATGTAAGTACGTCCAAAACCTCATTTCATTACTGCAAAAGGCAAAAGGATAAGAAGTCATATTCGAAGTTTCGAAGCTACCTACTCGGCTGGACTGTTCCGAGTCCCGAACTTTATTTTATTTTTCACGTTATTTCTATGATAGGAAGATGACGAAGTCAAGATGAAGACGGACAGATTTTGCACTTGCATGAGAATCAAATTTCGACTCTAAAATTTTATGATCGAATCAATGCCCTTCAAGCTAAATAATTTCCCACAAAAGCAAATTCACCTGTTCGAAGAAGCGATAGATACATATAATATTATTTTTTTGTTCTCGTGATTTTTCAGTGGTGTTGGTCCTCGTGGCTTTGGTTGTATACCCGGTGTGCTTCTCACAAATCATGGAGAGAAGTAAGTAGACTCACTCATTCCTTTTAAAATTGTAATTTTCTTTTTCAATTATTATTACGTAAAGTAAACCCACTCACTCGGATTCTCCCTCTCCATCATTATTTTTTTCTCAAAGTCTCGTAATACCGCATCTCCTCCTCATAAAACCCCTTTATTTTGCAGATAACGATTTATTATTATTACAGCCCCACCATGCAGCCGTATTCCATTACCTACTTGTGTAGGGAACAGTGTTTTATTATCTCTTTCTCTTTTCACCTTTCAGGTCACCATAGTGCAATACGCAGATAGCAACAACAAGGGCTAACCTTTTTACCAGAAAGAAAACCGAAGAGGGAAAAGGAAATTTACTACTCTTTTACTTCTTTATCCTAAAAAAGTAATGATATCCAATTAAACATTATTGAATATTTGGATTGTTTTCTTCTGCTAATTTCACGTAAGTCCGTAGTCCGTACGTAGTTCTAACGTACTGATTCGTGCGACAAGCCATTTTTTGAACCTGACCATTTGCATTGCTACGTGTTCCAAGTTCCAACCTTAATCCAAGCAGAATTTATTTAGCTACCTAAATAACAAAGTAAATAAGTTTATACTGTCTCGAATCATCTTTAGAAATCTCATTTTTCTTTACCGTTTAATTTTACCTCTCAGTATAGATTAGCTCTCAGTAATTAATGTAATATATGCCAGCAAAGGTAAAGCCCACCTCAGAGCACAGAATTGGTATAATTGAACCACATCTCGGTCTTCCTCGTTTTTATGGAGCCAAAGAACTGCATCTTCTTTTCATAGCTCAAGTAGATTTTCAGTTGATATGTGACAAGTCACATGTACTCCTCCACCATGTCAGATTAGTTCCACTAATTATTTATTTTACGAAGAAGAAATGAAAAGAATGCACGAAAAAGCTATTGAATAGCAGCAGGACCATTTCACGCATCAACCATTTCATACTTGTTTTTCTAGGTAAACTAAAAAAAATGTTTTCGCATAAAATATAAATGTAGAGGGATCAAATTGTTGTTAATGAAGATTATCGTTATCTCTATATTATATTATAATTCACTGGCTTTGCTTAATATTGCAGGGGGAATGTTATGCTATCGTTATTATTATTATCGTTGTTTCGTACTTAATTTGCACAAAATGCTCCGTCTCCGGTAAAAAAGCACAACTCATTAATCATTTCGTGTTATGATACGATGTCTAATATTAACTTGACTTGAGTTATGATTAAGGACAACCAAAATTGCTCGAAAATTTTGTATTTTATTGCTCGAGGGTGGCGAAAAAATTGCGTTTATTGCGCCAATATTTCTAGGTTGAATTTAGAGATAGAAAATCATAAAAACGCTTTAAAACATAAAATTAAACTTGTTTCAATTGATTCTATGCGACGAAACAAAACTCTTTAAATAAAATTTGAATGAAAATAGTAAAATATTACATATATAATTCGTTTTCTGTAAGATTTGATACGGATCCAACTCAGCTATGGAATTACAAGGGAAAGTTTAAGTTCGAAATGAGAGGCAAATCGACTTCCAATTTAACAAATTCTAGTTTTTCATCTTAAGCTCTGATTAAATACATGGTTTGAGAAAATATGCATTTATAACGATTGAATGACGACAAAGAAGCAAGTAACTTTTAGCATGTAGCATGCTTAAATGAATTTCCAAATCTACAGAGGCTTCCTGCAAATACGAAGATACTGTTTGTGGGCATATAATCTAGCATTTATTTGCTATGTTAGTCGGCGACGGCGATAGCACATGCACTATCCATGTACCAATCTACATGCTGTAGCCGACGCCAAATGACTGACGCTAATATATTCAAGATTAACAATCCATAAAACCTGATTCACACAAACTCTGTTTTTTTAAGATAATCTCAAAACTTTTTGACATTTCAGCTAGGTTTGGTGACTGAAATTAAACTAAAATAAGCGAAAACTCCCTATTTTGACGTAAAAATTGCTTAAATTGCTCGAATCCGTCAAAAATTGCGTCAAGGTTCTCAGATTGCTTTTGTTGCTTTATTGCGCCAAAAATTTTTGCCAATAGTTTTGTCAACTCCTAAAACGTTAGAATAACTAGGTTTCATGGGGACGAGCACGGTGAAAAGTCCTCGATTGCGTTTATTGCGAAAATTGCTTTTGGTTGTCCTTAGTTATGATGATGGTGATCGAGGGTGAAAAATGAATATGTAATAAATTATGACTAGGTATATGGAAATGGTAAAAGTTGAAATTGAGGCAGGAATACATATTTATTATATGGATGCTGGTTCTGGACTTATTGATCTTCGACATGTTCTTCGAATGAGGAAAAGTTTTCCGACGTTTTCTCACGTACTCCGTCTCGCTTTCCCCGAACAAAGTTTGATAAACGGCTTTTCCCTCCAGAACTGAATAGTCTCATTGTTTATTATAAGCTGCTTTGAAAATGAAGAGAAGAGTCTCTTTAACAAAAGAAATTATATGAACGTGAGTATCATTTGCGAAATGTGGAATGATCAGATATGGAGGGGAGAAATGGAGTGTCACTTTAAAATTTTAGGCTCACAAGTTTCGCTCCTCTTAAGATTCATGTTGTGTTAAGTGTTCACTGTTTGATACGCTACGAGATGGGAAGCTTTTGAAAAAGGATGAGTTTTGAGCCGTTTCTTCGTTGAGAAGATTAAGAAAGTAGGATTTTGACAGGGCTCAATAATTTCTTCCTGGAATGACAAATGAATAATGGAGTGCAAGGCTAATATAATTTGAAGCTGTGAGGTTTGTGGGCGCTATACTGACTTAGCTCAGTCAATAATGTAAAGAGGTCGGCATGTTAAACAAAACTTTAAAATTAATTGAATGACGGCCTTATAAAAGTCAAGTATTTTTATTCGCTCTTCATAATTCATGTCATTTAAAATATTACTTGATGCAAAATAGCTTCTCTTTCCAGCTGTGGCTTTGACTAATCGACCTTGGCAGGAATGAAGTAGGTTTTAAATGGAACGACTACTAATCAAATGTCAGTTTTTCAACTTAAGTAAGCAATTTTTCGATGTGAGCAGCTTTTGTGATTCCCCTTTTTAATTGTCGTGAAGCAATTTGTACTCATTAATTCATCATTATTCTTGAATTTCACTTATTAAATTTTTCGCTCGACGAATTATCTCTTTTTGCATTGGCAAATCAGTGCAACAACATGTTTTCTGATTGTGAATTTTTCTAAAATCAAGCGAATCACTGACATTTAGTAAAATTCTGCTCGACCAAGAAATAAGTTTATTCTTAAAGCAAACGCACTCCATTTCTGTCATCCAACTCAACACAGTCTATTTTGTACTCACACTGAAGTTATGAAAATAATATCTTCTGATGATTCATGATCAGCAAAATTCAATTTCTTGTGGAAAAATAAAAAAGCTTCAGTTTGGAATATTTAATTCATGTCAAAAAATTTGATATGAATAAACAGTCATTTGTGCCTTTTTAGTTTTTATATAGTCTACATACATACTTTAAAACTGACGAGAAGAGGATAGGTGGGAAAACAGCCAAAAATTCTAGTTTGATGGATCTGTCCATAACTGCATTTTAAACTTTCCTCTAGGCATATTAGTGCTGGAAAAATGATATACCTAGGTACATATGTAAATTACAAGCTAAACAAACGCCAAGCTTAGCAAGCAAGACAGCAATAAAAGATTTCATTTCCAATGTTCTGAAAGCTTACAAAGAAGCATACCATATAAAGGAAAGAAATCTCTCTGCTTCGCTACAAACTACAATATAAACTTTGGATGCACGCGTTTCTAGTCACAGAATACTTTTTATTGCCAAAAAATCTCTTTCCAGATAAAAATGTAATGGTTGTTGGATAAATATAAAGCAGGCATCTTAAAGAGGAAACTTTAGGATTGTCATTTGAAGCAAATTTGCGGTCTTAAGGTTCTATTTCAGTTAAAGGATACAATGAGGCTTGAATCAATAATTATCATGAACATGATTTTGTTTGCATTTGAAATGAAAATTATTATTATGACATTAAATTTGTTGAACTCATGTTAATCGCCCAAAATTTTGCAGAATCTTTAGATTGTTTGCTTGAAAAGACCAAGGTTAAGGTTAGTTTTGTAATTGAAACCATTCTACTCATTTCTGAAGTAAACGGTTTAACTTTAATATTCGAAATAATGCCGTCGAGTTTTTAAGAAGAGTTTTCCGCATGTTAGAGTTGTTAAAGCCATAACTAAAGGTAAGTTAGGATAGGTCAAATACATTACATACCTAGTAGGTAGCATATATTAGAGTTGAGTTACTTTGTTCCTGTTGTGTTCGTAAAAATGAACTTATAAAAAAATTCTACATTAAAAACGAGTAATGTGGACTACGTTTGTTCTTATGAATGAATGACTTTTTATCTCTGGTGCAGTTATAAATCCATATGAAATACATATAAAATGATAAGGTTTTAATTGTTATTGTTTTAAGGAACGGCGAACGCAATTGAAAAACTTCTATAAGCGATGTAAAGTTTTCAGATGCATGTAAAGATTGAGAATAGAGTTATTTAAGAATTTGAATGTTGAATGATATTTTATCCAATTGTAATTTGCAATAAAAAAGATGGAAAGATGTTATAATATAATTGCATTATATAAGCTAATAGAATTATATATATTTCGTTGTTGATTGATATAATGATGATGTGTGTATATCATGTGGTGAATCGTGATATGATATGATGAAAAATGAATAAAAACTAAAAGAAAGTAATGTTGATTCAATCAGGATTTTAAAATTCAAATGTTTATTTGTTTACTACTGATAGAACTCATGATTTATCATTGCATTG
>JAHZNI010002586.1:0-18127 GCA_027744415.1 Seira ritae
GTGCATACGTGTCACGTTCGCCTAATCACTACTGCTAAGCTACGGCGGCGTCCCTCACAGGCACCAAACTACATCACATCACATATACAGTCCACTACATCATTGTCATCAAACATTACCATCAATTTAGTCCTTATATGCCTACCTATTTCTATGTTCAGCAACATCAGCAGTAGATGTGTAAATGCGTAAGTTGTAAGTATGTAATAGGAATACAGAAGATGAAATGAGTAAATTTTTATTTTAGGGTGAAAATCTTGAGGGCACTTTGCTTCCTCTTCCTATTTCTTGTGGAAAGCCCATTAGATATGCTCGGAACGTTTTCCCCAATAATATTCTTGAGGAAATTGAATTACATACTGCATACCTTGAAAGTGCTATCTAGTTTGCATGGCGACACTTGTCTTCTGAGAATAAATGATAGAAGGCGTTTTCCCATACAATTGCCGAAGCTATAAAAGCCATGACAATGACAGCAGGTGGACCTGATCATCATTAATGAGCTTACACATAAATGCAAATTTTCTATTCGAAATCCAAATCACAAACTTAAAATTTTCATTTTGGTTAATCAGTTTTTAAAATGTATGCATTTGTCCTTGTTCTGTTGGTTTAGCAGTGGGGGATGAGGAGTAGAACCGTTTACGTATCATCTTAAAAATGCTTCATATTGGCTTACATTCTTGTCCAGTTGAGTTGTCCATTTACAATATTCTTAATCAACAAGATACATTAGTACAGAAGGTACATGCATCCAGGCATGAATAAAACCCGGGGTAAAAGCATTTTTGCCCATGGGTGCAGGTGGGTTTAAATGGGCAAAGGGCAAAAACAGTGATGATGATGATTTGCCATATACGGTATATATATTTAAACCTACCAGACTGAGAGTGGGTCGGACCCGTATTAATACGGGTGGGTAAAATTCATGTATTTTACCCACGCTCATGTCTGCATACACCTTTTTATTCCGTTAAACTAACCATGTCCTTTATTTGCAGACTTGGCGTACGTACATACGCGCTAGAGATG
This sequence comes from Seira ritae, assembly GCA_027744415.1. NCBI lineage: Eukaryota > Metazoa > Arthropoda > Collembola > Entomobryomorpha > Entomobryidae > Seira > Seira ritae. Next base: position 1,033 of record JAHZNI010002586.1, read on the forward strand.
GCCATGGGTAAAATATGTTGTTGTTGTTTGACCACCTGCTTTAATACGTATTAAGACGGGTTTTATTTTCCAAGATTTGTTTTTGCCCAGGGTTAAAACCAAGGTCTATCATTTACTTTCAATGGTAAAATATTGCCCGTGTTTGCCCACTGGGTTTGGATAAAAATGGGTAAAACCGTTTTTACCCACCCACTCGTTGTTAAATCCCTGGGTTTTATCCCTCTCTGATGCCCGTGCATGACAAGGAAAGCATTCGTAAATACATATTAGCAAAACAGCGGACTCGAAAAAACTATTTTCATTTTTATATACCTGCTTTCGCGTAAACAGAGCATGTGATATGGTGCCCAAAATTAATGCACGATAATAATATACATCTCATGAGCATCGCGAGTTATGCAATGTTTATGATTAAAAAACTCCTACCTCCTACTTTGTAATGGCGTGCGTGCTCTCTCAACTAGTAAATCTGTGGATAATTTCTTTTATCCATGAAACTTAAATCTGATAATATGATCATGCCTGCCTACCTATGTATGTACCTATGCGCCTGTAATTTTTTTACGCAAAATACGAGTTGACATCTTTGGGCGTGATTCCTTTTCTGTTCACCAGACCCTTTAATATTTTAATAGGAAGGCGGCAGGCACAGGCAGCACCAGCCACAACACCTACTCCACTACCTGCCTGCCTGTCTCTCTGCTTTATTATTATGATGATCGTGTGATCGTGCTGATCATGATCGCCCTCATTGCTTCAACTTTTTTTTCTCTCACTCTCAGAAAACTTTTTTTCCCCAGAAAATATACATAAAGTTGATAGTTGATGTTGATCCTTTTGAGTGCGCCGTTAAGATAATATAGCTATGCGTTTGCTTTGCTCCTTTGCCTAATGCAATTTAATATATGCAAACGCAAACATTATTCCGTTGGAAAAAAGTGCTTCCATGATCATGATCACCATCATCATCGCCACCTCCATTATCATCATCATCACCATGGCCATGACGATAAATATTATACTATGTAATATTCTTTTTCAACTTGCTTGAATCCAATAATGCATGATTTTGCACATGTGCAGCTTTATTTGGATTGTACATATTTGCAATTAACAGTATATTATTCGCAATCAATGACAGGACTAAGACTTGAAATGAAAAAAAAATTTTTTTTCTAAATTCCTTAAGACTCTCCTCGGGACTGTCAATGAGAGCGACGCATGTATAAATAATTTTTTTTTGTTTGGATTTGGATGCTGAAATGCTGATATTTCTTCTTCCAGCTACTTCCCAGCAACATAATAATATATTTTTTTCCTTTCCATATTTATTATTGGCATATTCCTTATGTAAATCCGGAGTGAGTTCGAGTTGCAGATCCACAATATTATCCACATCTTATGACATTAAAAGAGATTCGATAGAACGAACGGAGGAACAGGCGGAATCCGGAGAAAGGAGCGAGAGAGAGAGAGAGAGCAGGTTTCTACTTTACTTGAGGCATTTGGAGAAGAAGAGAAGAGATAGATGAGTGCGATGGGAACATAAGCTTCTCGTTGAGCTGTGCCAGATGTGACATCAAGAGAGGAGATCTATTTCTCCGTTTTTTTTCTTCTTCTGCCGACGACTGACTCTTAATGCGACCAAATACTAACATGTAACACTACTACTACTTCTTCGGCTGCTTTTGTCTTCTTTTCTCACTTGCTACTTTTGTCTTTCGAATGCAATGGTAATATCAACATGCCAACTTTTAAGAATCAGAGTGGGTTCTCATGTTTTTGCCTTTTCTGTCCGTCTGTCGGTGGACACGATTAAGAGATGGATTTTGTCCGGAAAATAGTCGTTAATTTCCAGGACATGGAAAATAATGAACTTTATGGGAAATAAAGGAAAATATGGACAATAATGGGTAAAAATGGACAATATTCCGTCTACTATGGTATCATATCACCCCTTTTACTCCATGATTACCCTTGTATGCGTATATCAGCATTGTATAATATTATTATCCGTTTTCCAAGTTTAATATTGCCCATCATTGTCCGGACACTATCTAATTATCCACCCCCTGAATAGGAATAAGAATAGCTCGATAGAAATAAGATGTCGAGCTGAAATTTGCTACACCACCCGAATTTCAATTGAATTTCAGGACAAAGTGGTTTACAATGTGCAAAGTTTATTCACGTTTTAATAACCAAAGTACATACGTATACGTTTTGGCAACTGAAAATGTACGCGTAAGTATTACGTGAAGTTAAATTTTAGCAAATACGTTACGTTGCTATGGCAACCAAACAAGAAGTACAAATATTTTCTTCTGTGCAAAATTGTCCGAACTTAATTGAGGACTTTCTAATCAATCGATTTCATTGTTTGAACTCTTGACTCTGTCTCTGGGCCTTTTTGCATTTAGTCCCATTAATCCATCCTGATTCTCACGAAGTTTGCCACATTAAGGATTTTTTAAGCTTTCAAATATCAGTAAATATCGAGTAATATATGCAGAGAAAGAGAATAATGGATTTCTAGTAAACTCTATTTCCTCTCACAACCCTGCCTGCACGGATCGGATTCGGAGTCGGATGCATAATATTACGATATTTTTTTTCTAAAAAAATATAAAAGAGAATCCCTCCGAAATTTCTTTCTAAAAAGGTGCTTCTCTCTCTCTCGGAGAAAGCAGCAGTGATTTTTTTTATTTTGCTACAACAGCAGAAAAAAAATTTATAGAAAAAAATGGGATGTGTCGTGTGTGTAATAATATGTGATGGTGGCGGCGGTGGTGGTGGATGATGGGGGATCATACAGGCTAATGCTAAGTTTTAGCAGTAATGACATATACACACATCGACATCTGAATATTTATCTGATGATACATTACATTACATAATGCCTTTTTTTCTAGAGATAATTTTCCCTTTTCCCCTTCTGGCCTCAGCATTACTCAGTTTCACATTCCCAAGTAAAAATGCAGAGATGGATAAAACCCAGGGTTTGAACAACCAGCGGGTGGGTAAAAACAGTTTCGTCCATTTTTATCCAAACCCAGTGGGCAAAATGGGGCCATATTTTACCATTGCAAGTAAATGATAGTCGTTGATTTTAACCCAGGGCAAAACTAAATCTTGAAAAATAAAATCCGCTTTAATGCATATTAGAACGGGTGGTCAAAAATAACATATTTTACCCACGGCCCACGGCCATCTCTGAAAAAAATAAAGGATAATATGTATATTTTTCGACGGAAGAAGAAGAAAATTCGTTGAATCAGTGGAATATAATATAATATGATGACAAATCCGGTGATCATTCACCACCATCACCGCCACTACTACCACCAACACCATCACCCGCACCATTATCATCATCACCAATTTTTTTTGAAGTTGATAATATGCATATTTTCTACTCTCATGTACGCATACAGTAATATATTATCTTTTATCGGGTTTAATGTAAAATCTCTTTATGTCACATTCATATTTTCTTTAAAAAAGGAGGATCGCAATAAAACATGCATATTTTTTAGGAAGGGCAGGACATGTATCAAAATCTTTCGGTAGTTTTTGAAAAGCAATTATACTATTTCTCAGGTGCTGGGAGGCCAAATACCTATATCTCGGGAGAGGAAATATCAAATGCTTGGAAAGTTCCAAGAATGAGATGAGTGCAATATGCTCTTAATGGGGGGATTAGGGGATCATTTTAAAAGTAAAACATGAGGTATTAATGATTGACCATTTGAAAAATACGGCATTGTCGTCATTCACGATGACTCAAGCGGGTCGTAAAAATTTTTCATAAAAATTGAATGTGTTTGAGCTAACGGGGCTACTTTTACAGCTATTTTTTTTTGAAAAACTGTTCGTCAAGAGCACATGTCCCACGTTGATTTACTTATGCATGGTAATCTTTTTGATGTGATATAAATGCAAAGAGAGAGCCGAAAAAGGTGGTCACTGATGCAGGTAATAGCTATACATGCTCTCAGGAAAATCTCCACCTCATCTTCACTCCACGACCACCACGCGTCCCTCCAAAATGAAAAAGCCGTTGTTTCGAACGTTGCCGTTGCCCCTCCGCAACTCTAGAGGTACTCTCATTACTACATCTAGTACATACATTCAATTTCAATTCAGAAAATATCGTTTTTGTGATCGTCATGATATGATCAAGATGCTCATCATCATCAACAAGATCGAGATTACCAAAAGTCAATTCGTAGGATGCGGCTGCGGACTCAAGTCAGGCGACGAAAGGTTATGCTTGAGATTTGAAATAGCCCATTTGGAAATCTGAATTCGCTGAGCAACCGAAATTTAATCCATGCTCGATAGTCAATACTTATATGTACATACATAGGTTTGGGGTTTCTATCCAGAGATGGATTTTGTCCTGACAATATTCGTTATTTTCCACGACATGGAAAATGATGGATATCATGGGAAATAACGGAAAATATGGACAATACTGGGTAATAATGGACAATATTCCGTCTGTTATGGTATCATATCACCCCTTTATACTCCTTGATTACCCTGGTATGTATATATCAGCATTGTACAATATTATTGTCAGTTTTCCAAGTTTGATATTTCTCATTATTGTCCGGACAATATTATATTGTCCACCCCCTGATTATTGCCCAGCGCCAAGCCTGTATCTATCTATCATTCCTCCCTGTCCCTGCATCTTCTCTCGGTGGAATCAAATGTTCCAAATCTACAGATCAAAAAAGAAAGTCTCGTTCAATTCTATTATTCTGTCAACATGAAAGCACAAATTAATGCACAAACTGAACTAAACTAAAACCAAACCGAATGAAACAAAAAAAAAAAGAAATGCAACAGAGAAAGAGAGATAGAGGATAAAAGAATAATTTAAAATGTTACCCGTATTTTTCTGCTTCAGTAAATGCAAATGAAATGGGAATGGGAATGTTTTTTTTATCCAAAATGAGAAGAAGAAATCGCGACTAGGAAGTTTTTTCCCTAGCGATACTAGACTAGGCCAAGCCAAACCACTACCACTGCCACTGCCGCCGACTTCTTGTAATTGACTTTCTTTTAATTATTTTTTTCTCTCTTTTTGATTTCACTCCATCCATCCGAATCCGAATGAGAAAAAGAGAATATGGACATTGCCTTCTTCTTCTTCGAGCACTATTTATTGTATCCCTCTGAAAAAAAAACTTTTTTTCTGTGATATGCATAAGGAATAATAGGGATTCGCGTAGAAATGGATGGATGGATGGATGGTAAGCGAGATAAAGCGAATGGAAAAAAAAGGAAATGAAAGAGTAAAGTTTAAAATAAACTTTTTTTTCTTAACTAGTCTAGATTCTAGAAGCTAAAGTCTTTAATAATATTTCTTTTTTCCACAAATAAAATTTGTTCTAAAAGATGGAAGAACCTATGTACATATACAGGGAAAAATCAGAGATGGATTTTAGCCGGCTTCTATTCATTGTTTGCCAGTTGCCGGACGATGATGGGTTTCATGGCAAAGAATGAACAATACCGGCCAATATTATACCCCATACACAGTATATGTGGTATGCGCTATGTTAATTTGCCAAAGCATTATGGTATAGCCTATGCACGATCATCTGACACCCTAATCTATTTAAAATTCAAGGCCGAAATAATTATATTGCGATTCCCTTCCAATTTAGTTTTCTAATTTTCCTTCAATTGTTCTTTGATACAACTGTTTTTTTTAAGTTTGGTAACATTTCAAGGAATTTTAATATTGTCCGGCTATTTGGGTTTTGATATTGTCCGGTTTTATCCGGATTTAATGCATTATTATCCAACCGCCTATTATTAGCCAGCGCCATCCCTGAATAAAAATATATTCTTATAGTGCTTACCTCTTTTACCTTATCTGCATCTTTACATATTTATAGGAAAGCCCGACTTAATCTGTTCAGAAGAAGGAATTGTCATTTTTTTTACCTCCTCCTTCATTTTCTTTTTTTTATTGAAGGAGAAAGTGAAAGAAGTCCGATTTATTTTGCTCAGCAATGTGAAAAAATGAAGGCATTAATTGTTTCATCGGAGGAGGAGAGCTTTCGGGGGAAAAAGTTCTCTAAGACTTAAATTATGTGCGCTTTGAGGATTACCCGGACTGATGATGAAACAATTATTTGATCTCTCATCTCTCACTGTTTCAGAGTCTCTCATTTATTCCATTCTTCTATTATTACACGGCCACGCCACGGCATAGTAGTCGTAGATAGATAAACATTATGACTCGATCCTTTCACAAGTATTCTATACTATAACAATGCAATGCGTTGGTTGATAAACCCTCTCGGTATTATTACTGTTTTAAGAGAACAAAAATTCCTTTAAGTCTTCACAATCAAAAACTCACTTCATGCCACTATATAATAATAATGAAGAACAATATAAAAAAAGTTTTCTTTGATGAGCTCCTATTTCTTTTTATTCAGACTCAGAAATATCACTGCTACTGCTACTGCTGCTGTTTGTCATGCACAGATTAGAAATCAAATTTGATTTCTTTTTTGTTTAGTAATCCTTGCATTAAAACAGGGATGTAGGAATTAGAAAAGTGCGATTTCCTGCTTTCTCATATCAAATATTCTTTTGGGATTTTCCAAGGTATCGAAATAAATTTAAACTGAGGTGGGACCGAAAGTGCAGAATTGGTGCGTTTCGAGAATTTTTTTGTGCGTACATATTCTGCAACTTTGAAGCAGAGATGGTCATGGGTAAAATACGTTGTTTTTGACCACCCGTTTTAATACGTATTAAAACGGGTTTTATTTTTTTTCAAGATTTGTTTTTGCCCTGGGTTAAAACCAACAACCATCATTTACTTGCAATGGTAAAATATTGCCCGCTTTTGCCCACTGGGTTTGTATAAAAATGGGTAAAACCGTTTCTACCCAACCACTAGCTGTTAAAACCATGGGTTTATCCATCTCTGATATTTCTGCAACTTTGAAAGCGTTTATTTTTGTTTCTAAAAGTACACTAAGACTACATAGCAAGAGATCATTTTTTCACATGAGAATGATAACCATTTTAAAGTGCCTTTACATGGAAGGGAGGGAAACTATTTTTTTAGAACCCCATAGTCATTTGTTATGAATGAATGGAAGAGGCAAAACAGGATTCGTAATTCGTAAACTTAAGTGTAGTAGTAGTAGTACATATAGCTGTTCTATTATCAATATCCATGTTTTTATTGTTATTGTTATGGTTACAACTATCGATTTCCTATTAAATAGATAGATAGACAAGGGAATGCATGTATATGTATAAAGCAATAACAATTTTTTCAGAGGATACAAATAGTAAATGTCTTGATTTGTTGCTTTCATAAACTGGTATAACCTTGAAAAAGCGTAAAAAGCATTCGAACAAATGATATTACATATTATCTAACATTGTAAGTACTTTAGAGCGCATTTGAGTCAGCACAATAAATTAATAATTGGTTTTGACTGACCGCAGGCTGCACTTAAATCCCGTAATGGATTCTCGTTCAAAATAAAAAATAAAATATCAATTTCTCCATTCCACTCCTCCGACAAACTTTCAAAGCAGAAAAGGGAAAATGCCTACGAAAAAGGCATCTCTCAATTTTAAAAAAAGAATTGTAAACAAAGCAGCTCTACCTTTTCCTTCAAAAATTACAATACAATACAATTGATACAATTGAAGTGATCCAATTTCCATTTTCAGTGTTTGTAAAAAACCTTTTCTTCGACTTGAAAAGTGTTCCCAAGTACAAAGTAATCTGAGCAAATAAACTTGCACGGCTGAAGGGAAAGGGAAGAATAAACTCAAGTTGTTATTTTTTACTGCAGCAAGAAAAAAAGGCAAAGGTGAAAAACGGAGACCTCAATGATGCATACTGATACCGAAGTTTCGGTGGAAGTTTTTTTTATTCAACCCATTGATATGCACGTCACTTTCTCGGAGTTTTTTTTCTTTCGTTGTTTATTAAATGCGAAGCATGGAAAAAAAGAAAGTAGACGGAGATACATACTTAAAGCTTCATAGTTCACTTTAAAGAGGAGAAAACCTGGCATGGGACTGGGATGGGTAGGGATGGGATCCAGATTCAAATTTTTTCTTTTTATTTGGGGGTAACGGAGGAGAATAGAAAGGGTATTTCTGCATGCATCTCATCTGTTGTACATGCCGAAAAAAGAACTACTATACCTATGTACATAAGTACCTGATTTTTTTGTATTCCTATTTCTCAAACGTAGCCTACCTTACCCCGGAGATGGATAAAACCCAGGGTTTTAACTACTAGTGGGTGGGTAAAAACGGTCTTACCCATTTTTATTCAAACCCAGTGGGTAAAAACGGGCAATATTTTACCATTGCAATTGCAAGTAAATGATAGCCGTTAGTTTTAACACAGGGCAAAAACAAATCTTGAAAAGTAAAACCCGTTTTAATACGAATTAAAAGGGGCGGTCAAAAACAACATATTTTACCCACAGTCATCACTGCCTTTTCCAAGAAAGAAAAGAGGACACAGTCGAGTCAGTCAAAAGTTGGAAGATTTTTTTATTATTATTATATACATACTATGCCTATAAGAAAGTCAAAAGTAAGCAAAGCCGCCACCGCCGTGTTTGATCTGCCTACCAAACTTTTTTTTCTAAGTTTAAAGTTATCCCGCTCCAGACCAGGTATATATTTATATAGTGTGTTGTATACCGTCTTTAGAAGAGATTTTCAAGATGGAACGGGTGAATTGGCATTATATAAAATATCTTGATCCAGATCAGTGAAAAATAAGAAGATTGCTTTATTTTTTCTAAAGATATTCTTAAACTGTAGTCAATTGGAAGAAAGAGGAAAGGGTGAAAGTGAAAAGAAAGTAACTTTATTTTTGTATAAAAAATACTTATCTCTGCTGCTGCCTTTTTTTGCTACATGATTACAGGTTTATTCCTGACGTGTGATGTGGTTTCGTTTGGTTTGGGAAGGGAAAAGAAAAATACCATTTTATTTTCAACTTATTTATCCACCACCTCACAAATCGTCAGAGAAAGGAAGAACACTTTTCTTGTCGTGTCGTGATAGATGTACAAGTTTCTTAAAAAACTAATATCGTCTGCTGTCTGACTCTCAAAAGGTAAATAACACTTTTACAGAAACGTGGCGGTGGTGTGGTGTGGTGTGGTGTAGGGAAATCATATTATTTTGTATTCATTCACCGTCCATTTATTTCTGCTTTGTGAAAATACAAAGTTTATTTTGGCAAAATAAAAAAAATAGTTGAAAAGAAAAATATATAATATTTTCAGGTGATGTGATGCATCACACAAATTTTTTTTCCACCGCATATACATATGTAAGATGGATGCAGAAGAGGAAGTTTTTGTCTGTTTCCTTCAAACTTTAAGATGAATGATGTTAGCACAAACAAAGTCAAGTCAGTTGTGAAAGAAAAAATTTCAAATTCCAAACAAAAAAAAACATTGTAGGGTTATGGTTTATATACCATCATGGCATGGTAAAATGGATTAACACAAACATAATTGAGTGAGAAAAAAACTTGAATGGCAAATTGAATTTCCACTTTTCACATACACTCCAATTACATGGGGAATTTTTTTCCAGGAAAAAGAAAGTTACAATTGAAAAAAGAAAGAAATACGTTATATAACTTAGAGAGATGCTTTGCTTTAGTGCAAAACATTTTTTCCTGCTAATATTTAGCTGATAAATAGCGGAAGAAAGTTTTCCATTTAGAGAAGAACTTATGACATGAGGACGGAGACTAAGGCGAGGAAAGGAGAAAAAAAATGAATTTTCCAGAAAAAAATGAAGGAGCATAGCAGCTTACAGGGTACGAATGAAAGTAGAGCATGCACTCGAAAAAAAGCGGTTTTATTTATTCTCGCCACTTTTTCAATTGACAACAGAAATGATTCAACCGAAAATTGTAGGACCTTAAGTAACGCAAGAAAATGACCAGAAATGGACTTCCATTGCTCATTTTTGATGTTGCGATAACTGGCGGAATTTTTTTTTTCTTGTACATAATTTTTTACTCCTCCGAACCGAACTCAAAAATTGGTCACAGAGATGGATAAAACCCAGGGTTTTAACAACAAGTGGATGGGTAAAAACAGATTTTCCCATTTTAATCCAACCCCAGTGGACAAAAATAGGCTATATTTATTTCAACATTGCAAGTAAGCGATAGTCGTTGGTTTTAACCCAGGGCAAAAAAAATCTTGAAAAATAAAACCCGGGTTGAACTGGTCAAAAACAACATATTTTACCCACGAAAATCTCTGATAGCACATCAAATGCAAAGAGAGAAAAAAATAATACGGCGTATGTACGTAACAAAAAGAAACAATCAAAGGGAAAATTGAAATGGCATTATGACGAAGAGGAGAAGAAGCAAAATGTTTTTTTCTCTCTCTCTTGTTGGAAATGTTTTTAAAAAATAAACTCTTAAATGGATATCTTACGATCAACTGATAGCTGATGCTGTTTTGCTGATCTTCCTTTATGAATTGGGGGAACATCGGAAAAATATTTTTTATGTTAGTTGTGCGGTTTCGTGGTTTCATACCCACACGTAAAGAAACAGATCTTTTTTTATCTGTCGACTGAAGAAAGAGATTTTTTGTTTTTACTACTACGTGTTCTTCTCGTGAGCCCCCATAAGTAATCCAATTTCATCTATTGCCAATCATGCATTGATGAGATGACCAAAGTCAATCCCTCCGATGATCCTTAGGATCAAAACCTCTGGAATTATTATCGCCCCTGGTTTCCTCTCAGTCTTTGGTGGTCCAGCGAAAATGGCCAGCTTAACTTATTGCTGAGGAAAGTAAAGAGAGAGAAAGGAGCTTTCTATTCTTTCCCTCAATTTTAAATAATGCTACACAGACAGACATTATAGGTCATAACATTCAGGAAGTGCTGCATTGGCCAGCCTCCTCAATGTCCGCCGTAATGGGCCTCCCTAAGCTTTTCAATGTTCTCTCCACGGACCTGACAGAGTGCTCACTCAGCACAACATTACATTTATTTCGGCTTACTTTCTCTCTCTCTCTCTCTCTTTCTTTCTCTTTTCCCTAAAAAAAGCAGAAAAGCTACAACATGATCCACCTACAACTATATCGAACTGCGATTTTTATCCAGTTATTGTTGTTCCATTAATCCCACAGGAATCCAACAGTGATGCGATTTTTTTAAGATAGAGAAAAAGAGCAAGAAAATAAACTACCGCCGATGACTATTTTTTTTATCAAAAATAGTGTCAAAGCGATACATTCAAAACTTACCGTCTTTACTTTCACGAAGTAAATTAAATGGTGAGTGTTTTGCTAAAAAAAATATATGCACCTAGGCCTCCTTCAACTTCAGCTTTGGTATCTAATTCTTGATTGGTGATTGGACTCGATCATGTCATGATCGTCATCGTCATACATACAAGCTGGCTGAATAAACTGAATTGCTTTCGGAAAATGGACTCTTTGAAATGGGCATTGTGGAACAGTTGCACAGGAAAAACTTGCATTTTCCCATCATTTCAATGGCTGATGATAATGATGAAACTGATAGGGAGAAAGTAGGGGACGACGACCACGATTACTCCATCGTCGAGATAATCATTTTTCCAAAGCTATTATGATCTCCTTCAGCGTAGGTATATCGGCTTGTTTGGTGTTACGGCTCGAGATGAGATGACCTGACCCAGCATATTCTTCCATCTTGATCTCATCTCATCTCATCTTCGGTGAAAATGGCTCCCATCCCATTTGACGGATCACCTAGATGGCTGCAAACTTTTATCATTTTTAAAGGCAATTGCAAAATCTCATTTCAGTAATTGAACGCAAAACCTAACCTATAAGTATTAGATATGTAGCTAACTTTTCCCCAAAAATATAGTATGTACAGTGGTCGATTGACTGAAACTGAAACTCTCGTTGAGGAAAATGGTAATGGTGATTGCGATTGTCGATTTTGATTACTTTGTGAACCGAAACATTTTTACACAATATTTTAGAAACTTCATATTTCAAAACAAAACTGTTTTAGTTTTGGGTAGAGATGGGTTTTAGCCGGCTTTTATTCCTTATTAGCCAGTAGGCGGACAATAATGGATTCTATGGCAAATAATGGACAATGCCGGCCAATATTATACCCGATACACAGTACATGTGGTATACGCTATGTTAATTTGCCAAAGCATTAGGGTATAGCATAATATGCATGATCATTTGACACCCTAATCTATTTAAAATTCAAGGCCGAAATAATTATATTGTGATTACCTTCCAATTGGTTTTTCTAATTTTCTTTCAATTGTATTTTGATGCTCTTTGTTATTTTTAAGTTTGGAAACATTTCAAGGAATTTTAATATTGTCCGGCTATTTTTGTCCATTTTTGTCCAACCACCTCTTAAGTATTAGCCACTGCCATCCCTGGTAATTAACCATTGAACTTTTCCACAATAAATACATAGATGAAATCCCGGCAGCGTATTTTTGCTAAAACTTCAGAAATTTCCGATAGTTTTTTTTCTTCGATGTGAAAAATAATCAGTCATTGCACCTAATGTACAATAGTGTATCGTTAAAGTGCTGACAATAAACCCGATTGTTGATTTGATGATAAATGAATGACTTGTAGCCAGAGAGAGACAACATCAGTTCAAGTTCACTCATTCAGCTTAATTTCCTCCTTGTACTTTAGAGGAAGAAGAGATCCGTGGAAACGTCTTTCTGGTGTTTTGGTCTTCTTTCCTCCTCCTCCTCTTCTGTTTCTTTTAAAAGTGAGCAGAGCGGAAAAGCAAGTGGCTGTAGTGTAGCACCCGCCCCAGAAGAAAACTTTTGCGGTCTCTAAAGCTGAGCTAGTTAGTCACGAAACGAAAGTTTTATAAGCCACAACAGACAGAGTGGAGTAGTAAGTAGTAATGTATCTGTTTGTTTCCCAAATCATTTTTGATTTTCCCAGAGCCAGACCAGATGGGGAAAGGATGTGCCTGTTCCAACACCTCTTTCTCTCTCTCTTGAAGCGTTGAGCTCCTTAGGGCGACAAAAAAAATATCTTGAGACTCTCAACTTTATTATTTAATTTCAAGCATGCATGCAAGCAAGAGCAAGCAAGGGAGTTTTTGTGGTTTTTACTGTTTTCCAACTTGTTTTTCGTTTCAATAACTTGAGTCAACTTTGGATAAAACATGTAAAGTTTTTTGGTCACAAAACGGCGAGATAGATCCTCTTCCCTCATTTGTGACATGGCGATGCGACATCGTAGTCATGCAAATACAAATGTAGATACATAGATAATAATATCTTAATAACTCAACATTGATATCTCTGTCCTCGCAATAAAGTTAGCATTTGCCTGAATCAGAGATGGATAAAACCCAGGTGGGTAAACACAGTTTTGCCCATTATTATCCAAACCCAGTGGGTAAAAAACGAGCAGTATTTTACCATTGCGAGTAAATGATAGACGTTGGTTTTAACCCTGGGCAAAATCAAATCGTGAAAAATAAAAATCCGTTTTGATACGCATTAAGACAGGTGGTCAAAAACAACATATTTTACCCACGGCCATCTCTGGTCTGAATGCTAATCATTTACTATAGTAATTTATTTCCTGGATGGAATCAAGCTGTATTTATACTGCACATACATACTCCTGCTCTTCCAAAATAAAAAAATTAACGGCGAAAGAAAAGTTTTCATTTCGACTTCCAAGGAAACTAATCAGATATTACTCACTTTTTTGCATTTTCCTCTAATCCATAATTTCATTATTGGCTTGGCTTGTGTCTGCTCCTGTTCTGCTTTTTGTTTCTTTCATGGAACTCATCTAGCTATAGGTAATCTGCTTTGTAGAGATGAAACAGTGGTTTCGGGAGAATTTACTGAAACTGATTGTGTGCTCTCATTCCCTCTGAGGAGATACACATATACATAGATAGATAACGAAGCCACGACAGAATTTCAGAGAAAAGCGGCGGATGAGGAAAGGAAAACGGCAACAATACATAAAATAAACATTGGAGAAATCTGGAGCAGAAATATCTTTTTTTCGTATGCATTGAACCATGCCGAATGTAATGATGATAATGATGAAAGTGAGTCGAGTTGTTGATATTTTTAAGGTAGAATTCAGTCTGCCGCCGTTCTCTTGTATTGGATAAGTTAATTATTACCATGTAGCATTGTATCTAGTAGTAGTGATTTTTTTATGACAAAACTCAAAACACCACCACCACCATACCAGTTTGTATTAGTCAAGCTTTAGTAAGTCTTATGCTAATTACTGATAATACTTGACAACAGATGTTTCAACTTTTCATTTGAAATTCCTCCACTGAGCTGAGCTGAGCTGCTCTACTTCTCTACAAAACAGAGATAGATACTTCTTGTTTTGTGCATCTTCCTTCAGGAAGAGAATAATATCTAATATGACACCTGACTTGACTGGGTTGCTTCATGTTTCTGCATGAGAACCAGGCTTGGCTTGGCGCTGGCCAATAATCTGGGGATGGACAATATAATATTGTCCGGACAATAATGGGCAATATCAAACTTGGAAAACTGAGAATAATATTATACAATGCTGATATATACATACCAGGGTAATCATGGAGGAAAAAGGGTGATATGATACCATAACAGACGGAATATTGTCCATTATTACCCAGTATTGTCCATATTTTCCTTTATTTCCCATGAAGTCCATTATTTTCCATGTCCTGGAAAAATAATGAATATTGTCCGGACAAAATCCATCTCTGATGAGAACGGGATGATGAAAGCAGATTGTCATTGTCATCATGTTGGTCCTTTTCTCGAGCGGAGGTGAGGAAAATAAAAGATAGTAACTTGGAAGTAGTACTTAAGTACATAACGTGCTCAAAAGTGAAGAGATTTTGAAATAAACTAAATTTTAAAGGGTAGCCAAACTGTGTCATGTTGTGTCTGTGAAACAACACAGACCTGGCGTCATGCTTTATTTATTTATTATTTTTGCCTTAGCAGATGCTTCCAATAAACAACAAAAATTGGATGGAAGATATATAGTATTGCTGCAAAATAAATTGTTTCAAGCGTAGAAATAAATATAACAATTAATTTTACGGTATAGGAGGGAATGGGAAAATTGGTGATGTTTTTTCTAAAGAAAATAATTTCGAAACAAATATGCAGCGGTAAAAAATTACTCATTTCATTTACTAACTAACTTGGATATATTTTGACGTATTTTTTTCAGAAATTCAAAGAGCTTCTGAACCTGAGCCATTCAATTTTTTGAAGATTGCATCCGTAAGGTAAGGAATCCTACTTTTGTATATAAAAAAATTTCAACTTGGCCTCCATCCATCCATCCAACCATCCTCCATTCTAAAGTTAAAGAGTGTTGAATGATTGCCAGAATTTTTGCGTGCACTCCAAAAAATTAGTTACATAATGATAATGATAATGCCTAAACATACATCCTACCTACCTACATCTACATACATTCATCATTTACATTACATCATAGCATACACAACACATTATTTATTTTATTAAGCTCATGCTGAATTCAAGGTCAACATTCCACATTATCTTCCGTCGATCACCACTCTATTATCATTCTAGACTTATTCTCCTTTTGTCTGGTAATTCTTGATCATGTAGAAAATTTGCAAAACTCAGCCCAAACGCTGCTACATATCTGATATCTGCTTAGGAGGAGGAAAGCACTTTCTGTAGGTCAATAAAGCACAATACTCCATCCTTCCTGCTTGTTGGGGTGAGTTGCGACAAGAGCACGGCCGGCCGACTCCTATAGATGTACTCCTATAGCTATAGCACTGCAGGCTTTGGAAACCACCACTATCGATCTGCACTCTCCTCTGCTGCACCTGCACATAAAGAGAGGAATTTAATTGATGGATACTGAATTATAATGAGTGGCAGAGAGAAAACAGCCTGGAGGGTATTATCCATATCCCCACGACCAGGCCGGACCAGACCAGACAATTTTTTTTTGCGAATGAGAAGCATACAGACAAAGTGGGCATGCACGCATTTCCGCCTCCTATGTATGTATTTGCAGGTTTTTGCCCTACATAAATATCTGTATTTTTCAGAAGTGGAGTGACAGCTCTGATAATATGGAAGAGTTATAGCATGAGGAAAGTTGGCTCTCAAATCACAAAACTTTTTTTTCTCTCTCTCTTCTTCACATGTCAATCATTGCATCGAACTCGATCGAGCTGGATGGAAGGGAGAAAGGAGACATGGGATGCATGCAATGCAATGCAATGATGCAAGTCAATCTTTTCGAGTAGAAATCCTCTACTCTCGCCTCCTTCCCCTCTTGTGAGAAGTGAGAGAGTGCGCCCATATACATATATCTCCCACTCCTCTATACTTACTCCTTCCTTAATGCTCTAGAAAATATTAGGTATGTGTGATATATTGTATGAGCCGAGAGCGAAAATTGCTTCAAGTCAAAAGTAAAGCTGAAAAAGACTGCTGCTGCTGCAATGCAAAAAAAAATTGTAACAAGACTTTTTAGAACAAAATTTTGGTTCACGTAAAACTGCTTCTTCTGCCTTTCTGTTCATTGTATCGATTACTTTATTAAGCAGCGAAGCTGCTTTATGTGATCACCTTGTACGTCCGTCCGTCCGTCTGTCTGTCTGTCTGCCACACTTTTTTTTTGAAATGACCGTAACTCGTAAATGGTTGACACGTTTGACCTCAAAATGGGTACTCAAGGATTTTCGACCATGCGAAATCGATTGGTGATGTCAGATTAGTAAATTTATATCGCCAAGTGGCGCTAAAATTCACAAATTCGCAAAAATAAAATTTTATATGCATATAGGGGTAACTTGACGTCGCAAATCGATTGGTGACGATAGATTTATAGTTTGCAAACGTTTTTGGTGCCTAGGTGGCGCCAAAATTTGCAAAATGGCAAAAATGAGTTCAACACGTCAGTAGCTGTTATTTGATGAGACAAATCGTTTGGTATATCATGTGAGGGCTAGGAGGCGCCAGTTTTTGCAAATTTTCAAAATTGAATAATTTGTCGAAATATAT
>JAHZNI010002587.1:0-11380 GCA_027744415.1 Seira ritae
GTGTAAGTGAATATCATGATCATGATCAATACCAACCAGTGAAGAGCAAAGTCAGACAATTTTTGAAGACAGCCAAGCAAACCAAACCACATGGGTATCTTTGTAGTAGTACGTTATAATTTCGAAAGTATAAACTTTAGCATGCACATGACATAAAAATATTGCTCCGGCATTACAAACCCCCATAATACAAAACTGTGTCGGGGAAAATGGTGTCTCTCTTCCATTCCAATCCTTTTCTTCTATTATGGAACTTCAATAAAATGCATCCTCTTTAAGCAATTAGCTCTCTTTCTTATGCAACAGCAGAAGCTATTACACTGCATTTTATTACACATGGACGGACCAAGCCTCAACTCATCAAGCTTTGTTAACTGTGCATCGCATCGAATAAAAGAAAAGAAATATAAAAAAGAGCTTCTTTCTTCAGGATACAGAACATCATTTTAGCTTTCCTCCTTCCTTCGCTTTTGTTGAAGTGGCTGTTGCTGTTACACAAAGTAACTTAAAATAATTTCGATTGTCAAATGACTAGGAAGCATGCATTGCGTACACATCAGTTGGAAACTAAACGAGTTAATGACTCCACAACTAGATTGCAAATAGGCAAAGCTAAACACAGACAGGAATGGATGACAGAAATGAAAATTTTCTTTGTTGCGTTGCTTCAGTTTTACTAGATCACTTTTGAACTCAATGCTGCTTATCCACGTTTTGGATTCAGCAACATTTCTATAGACCACATCACGTGGGTCTGTGGTCACAACAAAGCTACATAAGACCTGTCTGTGTCTTTCCGATAGTCAATACAATTTCTTAAATGCAACGTTGGTAGCAAATTGTAAATCTGTTGAAGATTTCATATTGTTTTTTATTATTTCTTCCACGTAAGCTCAATTTGGCTCAATAAAAGCATTACGAAATTCCCAGAATAATTCCAATGCATTTCTGAGGCAGCCTTTAATTTCATATTGTTTTTTATTATTTCTTCCACGTAAGCTCAATTTGGCTCAATAAAAGCATTACGAAATTCCCAGAATAATTCCAATGCATTTCTGAGGCAACCTTTTAAAAAGCAATAAAAATCAGCAATTTCAAACTTTAATACTAATCCTTTTTCCAGAAAAAAACGGCTTGACAAAGAGTCATAATGTGCACACAAAAAGGGAAAACACCATAAAAACACAGTTGTACACGGTGATGATTCTTTAAATTGAAACTATCATCACTTCAATTAGTTTATTACAACTGCTCCTACGTACGATTGCGAGTTTTCTAGAAACAGTTATTCCTGGAAAAAAGAATTCCTTTCTTTGTTCCCATCTGAATCCTTTTTTAAGAAATAAGTCCACTTCACTCAGGATGTCATTTATTTGTTCCCTTACGGTGAAAAAAGTATCACCGCCACAATGTCATCATTTCTTGCATTCGTCTGTCAAAACTTGCAGTCAAAAAATAAAAAAGTAAGCATTTTAGTGGCACCCTAAACTAAACTTTTAAAGAATGGAATGGATACGGGGATTGCGTAAACGTTTTTGTCGAGACCGGAGTGACGGGAGAGCTTGTTAACACCTTTCTAATAACAAAACATACTACATACTCCTCTTCATCTACACTACACCCACAAAAAATGTACCCCAACAAAAACAAAGGCCGTACAATAATAGAAACAAAAAAATACTTTGGCTTTCCCTTCCACACGTGCTTCAGTCAATGAAACACAGATAATATATCTTGAGACCAACAAGAAAGAGAAGCAAAATTGATGTTTTATTTTTTATTTATGAAAAAAATCTTCACAAAAAATTTCATCTCCCAACAGACATTATACATGCATAAACAAAACAGCGGAGAAAATCATGGCAGTGGGTTATCGTGTTGCCTGAAAGTGCATCCACCTTTTGCATCTCCTTTTACGTTTGTAGTTTGTTGAGCCGGCAGAAGAGGCAACCCAACACAAAAAAATTCAATATTACTACAACAATGTAAAAAAAAACTTAACAAAAAATTTGAAGTAAAAAAGTTGGCTCGACTTGGCGGCTGCTGCCGCTGATGATGATGCATCGGATCAAGTAGACAATTCAGTTTTTTATTCCTGGTTTTTTGTTCTTCAATTTTTTTATAATTTGAACCCGATACGACGTAAAAGGCAGATGCAACTTTAGTAACAGCATTATCGTCATCACAAATCTTTTTTTCTTATTGGAACCCTTGCATCATGGTTTTTGCGGTGCATTTAATCAAAACAAGAATGAGCTCTTGAAAATCATGTTGATTTTTAAAGGGCTTATTTAACCAAAAAGCAAAACAAATCATTGATATCAAATCAAGTATGAAATTTAAAGGACAAATTATGAACTTACCTACAAGTTGCCTTCAAGTACTTACATTTTTTTCATTTTTATGATTGCAAATTGGCCAGGGATTTGATTTTGTCTGTTGTACACATTCCCACATAAATTAGGAAATCAGCTTGGTGAGTTGGTTTTGCGGATTATATATTGACTAATTTATTAGATTCAGATGTCATATTTTTTGTGCCCAGCGACATTAGAACAATGCCATGCCATATTTTTTGTCAAAGAGCAGATATCTTTTTGATCAGATGTAACGATGCGATGTAAGAATGTCTTTTGAGGAAGGGTTCCTCTTGTGACAGACGACAAGGACAAAATCATGCCCTGCTTCTGTTCGATGAAAAGTAAAAAAGCAATACGAACGCAGTGGCAAAACGAGTTGCCATCAAAACCAAGTCATTTGTCAATTCCCATCTGAGAATCGCTCTGCAAACCTAACAACAGTCTTTCCTTCTCATTCTCAATACTCCAGTGAAAACAATAGGTAGTAAAACAATGTCGTCAGAGAATGAATATTCATTGTCCACTTTTACAATGGAAAAAGTACCTTACACTTGAGAACCTTAGGTGGCGCAGCGCTGATATCTTAATATTAGTTTTTTAATATACTTTCCCATGAAACTACGAATGCTTGCTTGGAGTCTTCTTCCTTCTCTCATTAGTCATTTTGACCTGTCGTAGTTTCCTGTCGATGTGAAGTAGTGCACGATGATGGAGAAAATAAATTTCTTTGACATTCCTACTGCTGAAGCTAGACTGAATGAGAGGATGTTTAGCTGTCAGCAAGAATAAAATTCACAGCGTGACATACTTTTGAATCGGATTAATTCCTCTGTAATTGTTTACTTTATCGTATGTATCTTCAAAATTATTAGTTTGTTAGGTCGAAACTAAAGCAGAAATAAAAAAGTGGATGTTTTACCATCTTTACAAAACTTTCGTTTTCTTCACAGCAGCCAGTGAGAACAAATATTAAATGAAACTCAATACCTTCCCAATTTAACCAAAAGAGCAATCATACCTCGAGAAAATCTTCAGTAAAAGCGATCATTTGTCTTTCTTCTATTGAATAACCCTTTTCCTTTTAATCAAGAACTCCTAAGTCCAAGAACTGAAAAAATCTTCAAACCAGGTTTGACGTAGCGTCTCATATTCAAGGCCAAAATCATTCAGATCAAGTTTTGTCCATTAAACCCTTTTCAATATTTTTTTAGTTTGAGGCTATTGAATTTAGAAATATCGGCACCTGTTATTTGCTCAAGACCACCACTGTTATTGCTTTTCTTCTCCCGATTCGACCCCAACCCCACAAAAGATGAGATTATGCATAAAAATATCAAAAGAACAGCTTGATAGAATCTTTGCTAAACAATGTAATATTACATAATTACTCATTCAATTTTTCTCTGATTGATTTGAATCTCTCCTCTCATCATGGAGAACCATAAAATAAGCTGTGCTTTTAAGGTGAACAAAGCTTGAACAAGTAACCCGAGATAGAGAGTCTTGTCTCAAATCAGATAAGGGCGAACAAAAAATTCTTTTGCGAGCTAAGCTACACCCCCTGAAAAATAAAAAAAACCGTAATAATATGCATATGAAGTTGGGAATTATATTTGAATAGATAATTATCGAGTACAGTACTCCATTTACATTAGAGAAACTCTCTATGTACTACCAATTCTTCAGTACTTCTACTTCTTCAGCACAAAAGGAAAAGGGTCTAGTCTGAATCTCAAGCAAAAAAATACGAAGGACGTGTCAACCTTGAAAACCTTTGAAAAGTAAAAGTTCCAAATATCAGCGTATGTTTGGATACCAAATTCATTCATTTTCCTTTAAAAAAATCCTGGGAAAAATTAGATAAAAAATCTTGTAAAAACTCTTAAGCCTTCCTTTACCGATCGTGGAGAGCTTCCGCCTCGTATATTGCTTAGAAAGGCTCATATTCAAGGTAAAATTGCTTTCCGACTCCTCCTAACCCACTTCCTTATCCTTATCTCACCCCTTTTTCGCTTGCCTACTCAGTTTCTCTAGCTAGACAAGCAAACAGAATCCAAACAAAAAATTTTGTTTACTCTGTATTGTACCTATATTAAAAGTGAAAATAGGGTTGGAAAAAATTACCCCTTTCTGAATACCTACATTATGAAAGAATCAACAGGCTGTTTAATAAGAGTGTTTTTCCTCTTGTAAACTTGTAAGATTCAATTTACTCAATGACGATAAAGCTGGAACAACGATGAATTTTTTTATGATTACCAATGATTGTTCTTTTCAAACTTCCAAACAAACCCATCCATAATCTGGATCTAATTTCGCCCCAAATAGGAAGACTATTCTTTCTCTCAGTCAACAAACATTGAAGTATTAAATCCGAGCCGGGAAAAATCAGTTGTAAAAATGTAGGTAACTGGTTTTGCAAAAACAAAGTCAAAATCCATTAGAATAAGTCAAACGAAATCTAGAACTTGTCTAAAATTAGAAATTAAAAAAATCCTTTCTACACAAGCACGTCGGATTGCATTTACGAAACGAAATCCGTGACCAGGTTTTTATTTAAGCCCTTTAAATCTATTGATTTTAAGAGAAATTAAGATAATCTGCCTGACATGATGTTTAAGGTAGTCAAACAAGTTTTGGAAAAGGGCACCGTGGGAATTCATCAGGACTTCCATTTCACTTTCCTTTTTGGCTATAAACACAGGAAAAAGATACGGAAACAAACAAAACTTGATTTCATTCAGGAGGTCCAAGCGACAAGCCCAGTGGGAGAAAACCTCACTTCTTTCAAACCATTATCATCATTACATAATCAATCCCTAAGGGATTCTTTCGGGAAAATGGCCAAATCACCTGTGACTCCTCACGAGGGTATATTTTTCCAAGCAGTGGAATGAGTGAGCCATGGCCATGAGCCGACCGTAACCAAACCAGATCCATACCTCAGGACAGAAAAAGGTAGAAATAAACCGAACCGGCAGTGAATTGATCTTCTCACATCCATCCATGCAATTTAACTATTTTTATCGGAATTTTACTTCCTGAATGGGAAATCACAGCTCTTTTGAATAAATATGAATATGAGATGCATACGTAAATAAGTAAAGTGGAATGGGATGAGGGTGAGGATGAAGGACCGTAATTTTCGGATTACCTGAACCTCAAGGGAAGTCCTTCAAATTGCTGTTTTGCTTTTCATACGTAAAAATATTTAAACACGTTCCTTAGAAAATCGACCTTCACCAATAAATAAAACATTTTTTCATTCCTTCGAATCTAACCGGACCGGCTTTTTAATGCCTCCGGAAGAAACAGATGAAATCCCAGGCAAAAGAAGGAAAAGGTATGTGTATTGGCATCCGGACAAGGAGTCCCTTTTTAGCAAAAGGACGTGCAAGGATGAGGTTACCCATTAGGCTTGAATTTAAATTTTTTATGCATATGAAATTCAAACAAGATTGTTGTTTTGCCTCTTTCCATTAATCAGAAAGGTGGAACCTTTTTCTTTATGCCTTTTTTATTATAAGCGAAGCATAAGAATCCCTTTGAGGCAATGACGACAACGGTACATGCAAATTATCAACTTTTCTTTGATCCTCAGCAGCAAAATATTCAAATTTCAGAATTGAGATGCTCAGCTCATTGAATAACAACGTTTTTCTTTATAGTTTTTTTCCCACGGCGGAGAAAAAAGTGAAGAGGAGTTTTTTATGGTAGGGTCCAGTTTTCGTTGCTACTTTTGGAGCAATCGTAATGATTTACCTTTCATCATGGTTTCCTCTTTATGGAGATGATATTCATTTGAATATTAAGATGAGGTATTGATTATGCAAGCATATTTTTGGTCCTTCCGATACATGTACTACCCCTTTGAGAAAGAGTTTCAAGAACGATTAGATGAGCAGGGTTTATCTATCAAACAACGGTAAAGGAGTCATGAGAAAAAAATAGCAAGACAAACTTAAAGCATGAGAAAAAAAATCTGGACAATAATATTTGGTATTGACATCGAAAACAAAAATTCAACGTTACCGAAATTTCATACGGGAGTTCTCATCTGGATACTTTTCCCAGTTCTCCGTACGTTACATAAAACTTAGCACTTTTTAGCCTTGCAATATACAAGGATTGCTTGTAAATTTCTAATCCTATACAAAATATTAGAGGGTAATGATTTTCGTTTGCATTAAGCTTGCGTGAACCCAAGCCGCAATAAAAAGTCCGATTAAGTGCAAAATATGCAAAAGTGCAATTCCTATCGCCAATACATGAGTGCCATGAGTGTTTATAACGCGGTAGGAGGTAACAGCAATTATTCCTGTTACCAGACCAAATCTTGACAGAAAAGGAGGAAAATATGAAATGTTCAAATGTGAGGAAAAGTGGTTTAACTAAATAAACGAAAATGAATCTTGCATTATAACATTCATCTTTGATTAAAATGCAGAAAATTTTCTGATAGAGACCCTCCCACTCAAGTCAAATCCAAAATTCCGTGAAAATTTATTAGAATCTTACAGCATGGCACTTGCCAAGTAAAACCGGCAACAAAATGCATATATTTAATATCTTACACCTTAAACGAATCTCAAAATCATGTTGAAAATGCTTTTGATTAAAGAACGGCTCCTTTCTAAATCGCTTGTGAGATGAATGCACCGGAACTCTCAAAAAATCACGGGACTTGATACGAGGAACTTGAGCTAAACAACTGCCTAAATATTATGGTACTCACCTTGTAATAACAATAATTAAAAAAGAGTCTGAAGCAGGTGGAAGGTAACATTTCCCGACTCAATCAGCATAGGCCGTAAGATTTCTCTGATATCGTGATCAAAATGCAAATAAAATTGCCTTTGCATTTCATTTCGTGCAACGGAGAAAACATTTACCATTTAACCGCCCAGGGGTGACAGAGCATTTCACACCTCAAATAATTTTCGAATGAGAATCCCTTTTTCGAAGATTATAAATCTAATTTAATTAGTAAGAACCTATGACACTAATTACAGTAAATTTCATCAGCATCTCATTTGCATTTTTCGGAAAAGAAAACACGCTCCCCACCTCGACTTCGCAACGAAACTTGCCACTGAAATGAAAAGACGCGGCATTTTTTTCTAAAGAGGTCCAAACAAAAAATCTTGCTGGTGGTGTTGGTTGGCATTGTTGTTCATATAATCCAGAGTTGTTGAACAAGCTTCTTCCATCTAATCAATTGATTTTCGGAGTAGTCCTCTACTACTTACTTTTTAGCATGAGCATCTGTCGATTCATTTCTTCTCCGATGAACATCATATTCATAATGATGATACGAGTAGCACGAATCTAATTTACTTCATTAATGCCAGTTTCTCAAGAGAGAAAAGTGAAACGAAAAATCAGAAAAAATACAATATCTACTCATGGCAATGGCAATCCCTGCTTTTTTTTGATCATCTTAGTTTCCAGATTTCGCCTTTCCAAATCCAAGATGTAATGATTTGTGACGCTGATAACACACTAATCACTTTCTGCTTCTTACGTTAGAGAGGTGAAACAAGAGCACACGGTGGGATGAACAGAGACAGGTAAGAATATGAATATGAATGTTTGATAGATTTTGCTGCTTTTAGATTATCAATACTGAAAATATCATTCTTCACTACTCACAAGTGCAGATGATTAAAGTTGATCTAAATACGTAACCACTGAGCTGCGATTTCTCGTATCTATGTATGTCTCCGTAATATAAAAAAGCTTCACGCAGCTCTTCCCAGAGGGACCACTTGCTGAGATCAACAACAGAAGCTAGTTTTGTTCTTGTTGTCGGATCCCAAAAGAGAAAATAATAAAAAATATATATTTGATATGTGCATAGCATACAGCATACCTACCCACTTCAAAATATTAATGGTACTCCTACCTATATTCTAATGAGAGGTTCTAATTTTACTTCGTCCGGACTACATTTCCAGTTTTGAGCGTGGTCTCCACTCTTAACAAGCTGTAAACGGACATTCCCACCCAGAAATTCTAATCACAATTTGTTTATTAGGAAAGCCTCCTTCCTCATCAACCTCATCAACTGCTGAGTCGGCAGCGCTTGCATAGTGAGCGAAAAAAAATAATGATCACTTGTGAAGAACCGAACCCATATCGGCAATATGGGGATGATGATGATACAGATACATAAAAAATGAGGACCGGTAATAGCAACAGCAATCATAAGCTCAAGTTGGGGAACTGTTGACTCCTCTTCAGCTCCAACAAGTAATTCGCTTTGTTTTTGAATAATAATATTATGCTTTCACAAAAATATGTGTTGAGTTTGGAGCTCAAACTAGCGTCAGAATAGAATAGGTAAGGTAAGGTGAATTTAACAACAGTCGATTTTTATCTTGCTGCATTGCACTGCACTGCATTACCTACATTTGCATCTGAAAAGTATTCAGTTTTTATTGACCAAGGCTAATGAACAGCTAATGGGCTTACGGAGCGGAGAAAACTAGCAAAAAATGTAACGAGCACATGGACTAAACTAGACGCAATGCAATAGAAAGGTAAAGGGGTACAATTTTTTGCGCTATAATCGACAGACAAAAGCCCCCACAATTTTTTTCCTTGTATTTTTTCTAAATGATTTTAATGTTTTGTATGCACCTTGTATAGAACATCGTTCATATCATTCGCACAAGTCGGTTTTATTGCGTGTGCCTTGTGAAATAGTTTCTTCACAAATAAATTGACTATCAAGTGATCTCGTGTATTTTTAGGAAGCAAAACAATTTTGGGTTTTTACGATAATGGTACAAAAGTGCAGCTTGGAGCCAGAGCTGCAATTCATCATCAACATCCCTCCCTATTATTTCAGCTATTGATGCAGCGTACTTAGAAGAAACGCCCAAATATTGCACTTGGTCTTGATTTCATCATAAATAAAATAAATTGTGGTGATATGATACTAGCTAGATTTTCAAACATTATTTCTTGAACTAGGTACATTGTATGCAAAATAGGTATACACTTTCTGGTGGCTGAGAACTTTAAGTACTACTTACATGCTACAGTTGCATTGCATTTTTTTCAGTCTACAGACTTTGTAAAATCAAGTAAAATTAGTAGTTTCCCGATGACTCGCTTTGATTTTAATGTAACTTTAATGAATTAAATCTCGTGTGGATTTTTACTATCAAACATGTTTAGAGGTACGTGCGTAGATTTCATTAAATCTGAGAAAGGAGCAGTGATAAAAGCCAGTTCATTGTTTTAAAAAATGTAAGAATAAATGCATGTTTTCGAACGAAATGCTTAATTTAAAACATTAATATTACAAAATGCAAACATTCGGATTTTCTAGATACGGAAGATGTTGAAGCAATTACTGGCTCTAATCGAAAATTCGGAGTCCATCCGCAGTCCGCAACACAACGCACACAAAAGTCATTAGCAGTTTAAAACTTAAAACCCCTTTAAACTGATGATGATGACAAAGAGTTTACATTATGTAGTGGAAAATAAAAATCGCTAGAATTCCTCCTTCAAATTAGCTCATTTAGATTATTAATGTAAAGTTTAATATCAACGAAGAGCCAATGATAGAGTGTCTTTAAAATATAATTTGGAATTTTTCTACTCTAATTTATTATATCCTTGCTGCAGACACGCAATAAAAAGTGCGAAATAAGAAGTGCTAGAAAAATAAAGAACTTTTCTAAGTTAAAGTTAAATCGTTTTATTCCTTTCCCTCACTTCAGGTTGTCATTTTTCTACTTTAATTGTGAATTGTTTGATGCTAAAAGGCAAGAAATGTAAAGTGGAATAAAAAGTATCTTTGCCTGAGGACATATAAAAAGCAGAAATCCGGAAAGTACATTAAATATACGTGTACATCTATTTTTCAAACTACTACATAGCATTATAGTTTCTTTGCTACAAAAATAAAAAATCAGAGATTGACAGATTTATGTTCTTCAGAAGCATTACAACTTTTTGGCCAACTCCTCCATCCTACTTTTAGCCTGTCTTCTTGTTCGTACAGAAAACAGTAGATACTCTCATGCCTAATGGAAGAAATTCGCTTGAAACATTCATCTTAGAAAACATGACATTATTGGATGAGTGGCTATGCTAAGAAATGAACAGCAGTATCATTTGGTTTGTTTTCCACAAAAGAAACATTGTTTATTACGGTTAGACAAGAGAAATTACTGATGGAAATGTAAGCAAGCAGTTGTTTTCCTTTGCTTTTTGAGAGAATTGTTTGTAAAAATCTACATAAAAATGTTTAGATTTTTTGAAATGGTCTTCTAATTCCCCCTCTTGACTTGAGCTGTTAGTCTTCTATATTTCTTGTTAGCAATAGTCTCGTAATTAAACGTTTTGTATACTAATTATTCAAGAACTTGAAAAGGGCTCGAGTAAAAGTTTCTTAAAAGAATAAATTTATGGCACTATGACCGCCTTTTCACAGATCAAATTTTCATTCCTTCAAGCGTTTATTTTCCTCATGTACGTACAATGCATGCATACATAAATTGTAAAAAATTAAGAGAGAATATGAATCCTCAAAACGATTATGTGCTTTTGATTTGCTTAAAACAAAGAATGTTCATCAAATATGGACTCCCGAAAAATGCGCAGTCATTTCGATTTCAATTTTAAATGGGCCGAATTTTATGGGCCGTGTTTGGTTCCAGACTCTTCATCAAACCTGGCGAAATCAAAAAAGCTTCCGCTCCTTGAGGTGGTAGTAGTGGTGGGTGTGCGACTCCCAGGGCATAATCAAATCAGAATCAAGTGATATGGTAAAAAGTAGGAGTGACGATTTTTTAGCATAAAAATGCTTCAAAAAAGTGTTTTCTTTTCCCACCATAAATCATTCAACTTTATCATGAATCTCATGCATTAATTCATATCATTATCAAGGTTCTAACCTGAAATTGATAATTTTATAATCAAAACGAAGGTTATGATTCATAAAAAAACTTTTTTGTCAGAAACAAAAATTCTACTTCCTCTTTCCACGTTTAAGGGGAAAA
>JAHZNI010002588.1:0-10990 GCA_027744415.1 Seira ritae
TGGAGTAGTGGCTCGTAACGTTTGTCAGCATCAAATATTACATCATCGTCACATCACTTTAAAGTAAGGCTAGAATTTTTTTCAAGGACTTACCAATGATTCTTCCAAAGAGGATTGGACTAGGCAAAAACGCGAAGAGGCTAATGAGAAGGATATTCAAACCGATTGATAGAGAGCGATCTTTTAACTCTACGCATCTGTATGAAATCAACATGTTTCCAATCCTTCCTGTTGCATCGAAAAACTTTATCATTGCGCTAATTGCCAAAAATAGAATAAATATGCTAGTGCATCCTTCCGCACAATTTCCTAACTCTACGATAGCGTTGGGATCAGGTAAGCATTTGCAATTAGAGATCGTGCCGTTTTCAAATGAGGAACATCCAGCGTGACATGCTGAGTAAAAGACTGTGTTTGTTTCCTTGTAGCAGACTGGGAGAATTTTGCTCGTTTTACAGTTGCACGGAGCATTGCATTCAGCCGTAAGATTCCATGTGCCATCTGCACTTTGCCTGTTATGTGGAAACCCCAATATAATATCAAATATCTTTTAATATTTAACTTTGAAAGCTTAAAATGGAGACTGTGGACGGTAATGTGATTGAGAATCCATACGTGCCAAACGCAATGTTTCCAACATTGCATCCAAGCTGAGTGAATCCCACCATTGTCGCGACAGAAATTATGGCAATTGCAACGTTCCATGCTGCTAATTTTCTTGCTCCAGGCTGAAACTTTGATATTAGGATACCGGATAGCATCATTCCGGAAGATTGAAACAAAATCCCAACAGCGCCTTCAAATGTGTATATTCATTAGGGGACTATGTTCAATTTCAGAACTTTCAGGCATTATTTGTTAAACCAATATAGTACCTGAGATAATGGAAGCATTCGATGCTGTCTGCATAAAAATTGTTTCAAGGTACTTTGGCATGTAGGTCCAGTAACCAATAGCGGAGAAGAGGTAGAATACTCCGGCCAAATTGTTGAATAAGTTGACCTTGTTCCGGAGCAGTGATTTAACTGCTTCTGGAATATCTGAAAATCCATATACTCTCCTTAGAACTTTGTTCGAGAACATTGTCATGCATAAGATTATTTCAATGTATTGTACCTCCAAGCTTTGGAATTGCCTCTGGAGTATTAATCTTATCTGGATCAACAGACTTTTTGTTTTTCCTCCGAAGTCGTTTAGGGAATAGAGCGATAAATACAGACATGATCATCATAATGGAACCAAGGACCACCCATCCACTGGGAATTTTGTACAAATAATCAATCATAATAATATTCATTAGTCGATTTCATTTTTTCAAGGCTCGTATTGATTTTAGGGCGTGTTCATATTTGTTTCGTGACTGAGTAATATATGTATATGCAGGTCTTACAGCCACCAAGCTCCTATCCAACGGGGATCGTCTTGAGCAATTAATGGCGTGAGCAAAGGGTTCACAAACATTTTTAAGGTCCCCGATGCCATTAAAAATCCAAGCGTGGGACCAATCAGCCTTAAAGACATGGTAGTACCTAGGAAAGTACATGTCATAATAGCGTTCAAAGTCATGTACATGAAGATAATGATCATATCAAACAATTAGCTCACCCAATACAGTGGGCATGTCATTTTAGCCCAATAATTAATACGCATTAGATCATGATCTTAAACTTACCCTCCTAAACTAAAGAATAAAAGATTGCCAATACCAGCAACAAATTGAGATAAAAATATGATTATGAGTGGAGTTAAAGATGTTGAAACATCAAGTGAGTTGGCATCTTCACATAAGCCTGCCTGCTTATTTCCTGCTGTAGGCTTACAAATGCTAACTCTGCCCTTCTTCCCACTTCCGATTTTATCTTTATGAATAAAAAATTAAGCAAATTGTTATTCAAATATATGATATCTCTTATCTCGCATAAGGTTTTTTTACTCCATTTTTTAAAATTTTGATGTTTTAGGCTTCAGCTGAAGTCATCCGACTTTTTATAAACTTACTAGTTATTGCACCTTGGAAGGGTGGTACATGAGCAACTGGGCTGGACGTTGATGATAATGATGAGTAAAGGGAGTTTGAATCAGGAAAATTGTTTAGTTCATACAAGTACCCATACTCTTCTGTAAGTGCTAGTGCGTCTTCACCTGACCCGTAGAAGGCTTGTGGAGACGCTAATACAAAGCAGGAAATTGCTGAAAAAAGTACTCCCACTGAGATCCATCGCGGTCTATGGCTCTTGCCTCCAAAATATGAGATAAAAACTGAAAATAGGATTTGGGAGATCTCGTTTCCTGTCATAACAATCCCTACAAAAATGAGTCACATGCATTAGGTTAAAGTGCACCATGGGGGAAACTGAGACAGAATATTAGGCATCAATTCATTTTGCAATGGCAATCCAATTAAATCATGCTTTGTAATTCATTAGGGTGACGCAAACCAATAGTCAGTACCAAATACGTCACTACGAATAAGCAAGTGTACCGTACCAAAAACAAAACATGCCACGAGGATTAAAATCATTAAACCAGTTTTGATCATTTGATACTGGACAATAATTATAGCATTTCAGCAATTGAAGCCACACGCCAATGTAAATGACAATGACCGGCAAGTAAGCGTAGTAAACACACAAAAATTTTTCAAAATGAAGTTAAAATTGCGAGAAGCTCTTCCTTTTTTTTATAAAAAATCAGCAAATAAGCCAGATAGACTGCAAAAAGCTATACTCTTACTCATTACTCTTTGCTTATTATGGTTTCCCATAATGCCAGAATAATTTTTCAAAATTGAATGAATGGCCCAGAAACAATGTGAGTGCATGTAACAAAAAGTGATCCGGCTAGAAATTTGCATGATTTTGCGCATATACTTGCATTACATAAGTAATAATTACGCATTACGTGATAAAGGAAAAAGGAAGTTTGCATGCAGCATCAATGACTGTTCCGTCGCAAAATTAAATAGAATTAATAATAGTAATTGAGACCTTACCCGCAGTCTGTGAACTGATTTTAAATCGCTTTTCTAGCGTTGTAATGGTTGCAGTAAAATAGCTCCAGCTCATTCCCTGAATGACTCCAAGCAGAGAAAAAATAATCATGAAGCTCCGCTTCGTGGCATATTTTTGCAGAAACTCTGGACTAAAACAGCCGAGTCCGCATCTCATATTGCTATAGTCTTCCTCCTCGTCGTCGTTTGATGCGCCATTCTCCACAATGTCATCCTTATTATGCAGCTTTTTGTTATTATCCAATTCGGTTATGCCTTTGGAATTTTCATTATCATCCTTGTTCAAACTAATTTCATGCAACGGAGGAACAATCGTAGAGTTACGGACGAATACGCTGAGCAGATCCGGTTGACCCTTTTCCTTTTCTAATGACAAATAAGTGAATTCAGCATCGTTGTCAAATGCTGGATTGTCATTCCCAGTTTTGCTAAACATAGAAATTATTTCTTGTTTCAGTCAAACTCATGGTCACGGCAATTAGTGCTTGATATAATCATTATCATTTCACATGAGAAATTCTTACCTATCCATGCTTCCTGTTTTGTTGGCCATGCAAAATTACATAAACTCAAAAGTGAATTTTGATGGGCACGGGCGGGCACAAAAACTTGAACCTGGGCCACTCAGAGAATTCTCCTTGCTTGGTAATAAATCGCTATCAAAACTCCATCAATTCTCACAGTTTATGCTTTACTGACTAATTACTGAATGACCTTGTGCTACTAAAATTGGTGTATCCGAACTCATGTGTATCAACCAAATCTGCACTACAACAGGCGCACATTATTGCAATATATCATAATTGCCACTGCCAGTCAAGATGGCTTCAAGTTCACCAAAAATGCGCTGCAGTTAGTATGCGTTGGAGTTAATCCTTTCCCTTTTGACAGAACACAGGAAGCTCTGATTATCCCATATGCCCTTCAGGTACTCCTCATAAAAAGATGAAATTCATGTATTTGGAGTACATTTCAGACACTAAATTATGATGACTTGCCAAACAATATCACTTAATATAGTCGTCACATCAAGTTTGCATATATTTTATTGCATTCTTCCGTTTGTTTAATGCAAAACATATCACAAAATTAAAACAAACACTACAATACAGCTACAATATGTACATAATATATATGAAATTGACTCTTTCTAAAAAAGTTTTTGCGAATAACTTCCTCGAACTTAAAAATAAACTGAAATCAAATCTAAAGTCGGAAAAATACCAAGAATAAGATTTTTAGTCGGAAATGCATGCCTGTATTTCCTTTGAAATATTTCATGAACATTTGACAACACACTAAACACGACTGCCATGCATGTATCGGCTCTTCATTGTAGGAATTCACAACGAGACTGATGATGGCTTGCGACTTTTGGAAAAATGAAACGAAAAATTGAAACTCAGCAGAAGCTTGAGCTTGATTTCTGTCTGTAATTAACGAAATCAAAAATTACTATAATGTAACAGCCACAGCGAGTTCGAGCTGAGCAGGTTGAAGTCTCACACAGCAAGAGCAAAGATAAATCTAATACTATGCCTTCAGGAAAATCTGCCTGAACTATCTCAACAAGTAGTACCAAATACATAGTTTATAAAACCTATTGTCAGAGCAAGAGATCCGTATTTACGTAGTCAAGATAAAAAAGAGTACCTGCCAGTAGTTGATTGCACGGTAATTCTGGCTCAGCCTCCATGAAATAAATAGATGTGCATCTTTTGCCTTTTGTATTCATGCAATGATATTCGGAGCATTCGGATATCGTATGCATGAAATGCAATAATACGGATAATTCAGTCATTTAAATACTTCCAAACACGCAAAAACCGTTACATAAAAGCGTCAATCGGCGATTCAGTAAGTTGCAAATACTGGATATTTTTTGCATTAATAGCATAGCTCGCCCGCCTGTCCTGAATCGTATGTATATAGGTAGGACGAACCTGCATTTGTTCTAGGAAATAGGACACTGAGAATTTCATGCAGGATTTTAGCGAAACTGAAAATTCAAATTTATTTTTTATCTGATCATTCAAAATCTAAATTATAAATATACATAAAGTTGAAATTATAGTGTTTTTATACTAATCTTAATTCCAATTAAAAACATTACTCAATAAACCGCATTGACGTGGTCATCCGTTGAAATCGGTAGGCATAAATCTACGTTGTCTACCAGATCCTCGCTTAAAACGCTAACATCGAGAGGCAACTCTTTTCCAAGAAACATGGCACGATGCGTGTGATCTTGGACTTCGAATCGGGTTAGAGGATGCAGCAAAACTGACAAGTTCCCATGATTTTCCATGAACCAAGTTAATGCTTGGGAAATGGAAGTTTTGTTGCAACAAGTCTCATAGCTTCCAATAGGATGTGGACCCACTGGACCCATGTTAACCCGGTTTAGTCTACAATTCGCTAAAAATCCACTGTCGATTTGGTCCTGTATACTATCTCTAGAGATATTTGAAAATTAACTGCAGTTAACAAACAAACTCTTTCATTTGTAAATGTACACAAAGAATGCAGATTTCCTATTTATCTTACCTGAATCTGAGAGCCTCTTGGGTGATTTCTAGATTCGTTTGGAAGAAATATGTGTGAAAGTGGTAGCCATGAATTTCAGCCATCAGCTTCGTTTTTATGTCATCGTCCCGGCCTAGGCTTTGTCCCGCATGAAAAAATAAAATGCTCAAAATGGCAATTAATAATGATGAAACTAAAATTCGATTGTCAGCCATTTTTTTATTAACTCTGAATCTCAAGATTCAAGAAGAAATTTTGCAGCTGACAGCTTTAGGCTAATATTCTTTATTCCCTCACAAAAGATTTTAAGTTATAAAAGATGAGATGGATGAGCTACAGAGTAAAGACGCGGCTTGACTTGTTTGAGGGCATGCAAAAAAATTCGAGACAAGATAGACGGGTTTAAATAAGCTGTCGCGCATTATAATTGTTTAAATGATGAGTGTTTTTGCATTGTGGAGGTTGATATGAAATGAAATTTTTTACTGTTATTCATCATTCAGGTCAGGCAATCTTCCATAATTTTCCGAGATTGAAAAGCTGATATTTGTTATGAACTAATTTGGTTAGTTCGTACTACTCCTTTACGTCACTGCCATTGTGTACGAGAACTGATAAAAGTCTCCAAAATGAATGAACTATCAACTATCTTTGTCAGTACCACTTCTGGAGAAGCAGAACAATTGGCAAACTTGCGACGAGTCAATCAATACGGATGCGAGCCCTTCCTTATTTTGCAATCAATGATTTTCACGATACATACATACAAATATACATACGTACTACAGATAGATAGCTGTTGCACACATTTATGTCATGATCAAGTAAATAAAGAAATAATATTACTGCTTTTTAAATACAGTCTGCAAAGACGCAGTGCAGTTTATTTTTCAAGTACATGTTAAACTTAAACTTAAATTGGAAGGTTATATAGGCACGATAATAAAGACATCGGACAAGGCATGGATTCCGATAATATACTCACGATACAATATCTTACAAAATATTATCATTAAACATGCATGAATATGACAAGATCGATGCTTGGGTTTTAACTAACAAACGTCGTTGTTCTTAATCACAAGATATTGCACAAATCACATAGGATAAAGAATCCTTATGGATTTACGGATAGACTGCTTTTTAAATACAGTCTGCAAAGACGCAGTGCAGTTTATTTTTCAAGTACATGTTAAACTTAAACTTAAATTGGAAGGTTGTATAGACACGATAATAAAGACATTGGACAAGGCATGGGTTCCGATAATATACTCACGATACTATATCTTACAAAATATTATCATTAAACACGCATGAATATGACAAGATCGATGCTTTTGTTTTAACTAACAAAGGTCGTTGTTCTTAATCACAAGATATTGCACAAATCACATAGGATAAAGAATCCTTATGGATTTACGGATAGTACTTGGCGTTTGATGTTCATTAAATTATAACTTTCAAAAACAAAAATACATTGACTATTGATTTGAATAGAACTATTCATAGATAAAATTACTAACATAACAACTATACTAATAAGTAAAGCTAAGTGCAAGCAAACTAAAACTAATTTTATTCCTATTCTCTAGTCTTTTGACTTAAATTGCCTGACAGCATATTTAGCTGCAGCGAGTTTGGCCTGTTTCACAGTTGAGCCGATGCCCAGGATCGGCGTCTTACTGCATGGGACCTGCAAGGTCACGATTTGGAATTTAGTGGCAACCTGACCGTGCCGGTTCCCTTTTGAATCTTCGCCAGTCTTCCGCTCTATTTTCCTTTAAAAAGTTCAAAGTACTTCCTGTTTTAGTAACTTCGAATAACATGTATGACATGCAATTCAATCTTGAATTTGAAAACTCAATACCTGAATTTAACCTTCCCCGGAACAGGAAAATCTTCGTAAAGCTGACGCATAGGATTTTTCGGAATGTTTTTGGAAAATGTTTCTGTAAACATTTTCATACGTTACAGTCAATAGTTTTAAGTTTTGAATGAAATGTCTCTGTTCTGAGCTTGAAGTCAGCTTACCCAATTCATTTCTCATAAGCCTGTAAAACACTTTCCAGGTTGTATCGATAGAATGCGAAGAATCCACATATACGGCGCCAGCAACAGACTCGAAAATATCGCCCAAAACCTTAGGTACTTCGATCTCTCGAACAGTTGGACAATCGAAATCGCTAAATAGCTCATGCTAAACCAAACAGAATTGTCATTTTCAATCACATTTTTTTCCCTTTCGATTTGAAAAAACATCTCAATGTTAATTGTAAACTTACAGGATCTCCCACTTCATGGTTATGCTCTTCTTGATAAAGCTCAAATTTTGTGATGAAGTTCGAAAGAGTCTCCGAGTTGTATTTTAAAAATTTGTG
This sequence comes from Seira ritae, assembly GCA_027744415.1. Classification (NCBI taxonomy): domain Eukaryota; kingdom Metazoa; phylum Arthropoda; class Collembola; order Entomobryomorpha; family Entomobryidae; genus Seira; species Seira ritae. The sequence continues at coordinate 7,915 of JAHZNI010002588.1, forward strand.
AAAGCCATAACGTACAGCCAAAGATCCAAATGTCACGTTGTTGACCAGCGCAGATCTCAGATCTGTCACTCTCCCCGGATCTTTTATAGTAGTGTTGGTCAAAATCCATACAGTGACTAAATAGTCTGACCAACCGAATAATACATATATGTAATTCATTCTGATCATTTGGTCCGTTCGAGCCCACTTATTATCATGTCACTCGAAAACTTTGCTTTGTGTAAGTAATAATAAACAGTAGCTTACCTAATAAAGCATCACCAACAAATTCTAGTCTCTCGTAGCAAGACGTAATCCTGTTTCCCATGTATGTTCCATGAGTTAGAGCTTCAACTGCTATCCATGGATTTTTGAACCTAAAAAGAGATCACCAAACGAACCCCATTTAGATCAGATTCAAATGATTGTAATTAATCTACCATGCGTTTATTCAATATTTTACTTGTAGGAGATAACTTCTTCCAAATCCTCTAACATTGGAATAAGATTCTGCGCTCCTCTTTTCTTAATTGGATCTGTTGGCGATGGTGACAGCGAATTGTCTCGAGAATAAACTGTGAATGAGCCATCGGCAAGTGGCCCCCTAAATCCGAACCATTCCATAAATCTCAACGCCCCGTCAATCCCACCTTTATCATGATAAACACCGATAAGGGCTTCTACTGAATCTGCCACACTCTTATCGCCCACTTTAGAGTGAGTATATGATGTGTGAGGATCGTATCGTAAGTCTTTGGTATGTTCCTTCAGGGTATCTGGGGTAAAATAATCTTCAAAGGACTCTTCCTCAATTACTACTGCGGGTGTACCATGGAAAATTCCATAGTCTAAACTTTTAGACAAAACAATCTCTTCAGCCTTTTTTGGCACGGCAAAGCCTGGGGGTAGCCAATGCTTAGCAGGAATAAAAATACTTCCACTAAGCATTTTAGCAATTTCATGTTTCTTGCCAAGCTGGTATAGATGCCTGTTGCAGATAAGTTTCATTCGCAACAGGGTCATCTTTCCTTCATCCCACTTTGAGAAATTTCGGAAGATGTGAAGCGAAACTATAAGTTTCAGAACTGAATCTCCCAAAATTTCCTGCCGCTCCAGGTCGATACAGTCTTGAGCATTTGACAGAGTAAGAGCCTACAAATTAATTATCACGATTACAATGTTTTAATTGTAGGATAAGAGGATTTTTGTCAAGTATTTTCTATACCTCCATAACATCTTCCATACTTGGACCTTTTTCGGCGGTAAAATCTGTGGATTCGTCAAAGCTCGGGAATTTTATTTCATCAATTGGCATCAAATCTAAATTATAACAAAACATTATTTAACTTTCGTAGTTCACTTAAATCTACCCACTAAACTAAGTTTTGCTCAATTAATTACATGTCTCCGCTTCTGTTTTCTCGCAAGGTGGACCTGGCATGGAGAATTTGTCATCCCGAACGTTTTTCTTTCGCTTCTCTTTGATGACATGGTTCCAAGTAATTTCAAGCGGGTTGATAGTCTCCAGTAGCACGATTTCTTTCTTTGTAACCCTGGACTCTGTTTCTTTTTCATTCATGGAAGTTGCCTTCGTGGGTCTTTCTTCAGGAACAGCCGCTGAATTTATCGCTGGGTCAGAAGGCTCATCTACAAATGGAAACACATCATTGAAATTAAAATATTCAATTATGAAATGCATTTTGATGGTTAGTAACATTCATACCGTTGACCTTGGAAGTGGAAGGACTAGGTAATATCACATATTTCGCTGCTTCTGTCTCAATGTCCCAAGAAAAATACGATGCAACTCTCTGTCGAATCAATTCATCTACCAACAACAATCTATAAATTCTATGTATTATGGACGGCAGATATCGCCCCTGCACCAGTAAGCTAGCTGGCAACGTATGAATATTAACAAGTTCTGGAATCATTTTCACGCTGGAACGCATTAAATCCCTTCGCATTTCTCGGCCGTCAGTTTTGCTTGACAGGAAATTAAGCTGCTTGCCCAATTCCTTGCACTGTATTAAGGGAAAGTGGGGATGGTGCAGTTTGACCCCATACTTCTTCTCAAAATACTCCTCAAAATTTCCAAATTTCTTATTGTCATCGAATTCCGACTGTGCATTCTTGTCTTCCAGGATTTTCACCGCGCAGAAGAGCTGAAAGAAACACAATTAGTGAGAACCTCATAAATCGAATCGAATGAGAACCTCATATAGTACTCGAATTGACGTTTTTCCTTACCTCTGGATCAGAATCACCCTTATACCAGGGCGCTATGACTGCATTTTCAAATCTAGACGGGTCAAACTTCATCTGTGCCAGGCTATCCGAACTTGGCTTCGTCAAAAGTAATTCTTTTTCATCGGTGTTCAGCAACGATTCGACGATATCCCAGTCGACCACGAAACTATTCGTTTGCTCATTTTTCACAATGGGCGCAATGAGAAAAGAGGATGTTTCGTCTAACTTCAAGACAGGATTACTGACCCGATAAACCGATTGCAAAAGGTATAATTGAAAGTTTCTCAACTTTCTTATTTGTCCATCAGTGAAGCGCGCAACGTTGCTTCCATAAATTCGGCACTTTTTAACGGTTACTCGTAATGTTCCGTAGTTCGCCAATAGGCTGAAGTCTTGCACCTATCAAAAACACCAACAGATTACTTGCATTTCACCACGATCAAAAAGGTTTTTGGGTTTAAATTCTATAAAACGAGAGAGCAGCAATCAGCAAACCTTGCTGAGATCTGCCTTGGTAAAGATGCCATAAAATTGCGAGTGTTTTCTAAAGTCATACAAGGTCTTGAACCTTTCATCTCCAGTGTAAGTGGATAATTCAATTTTAATTCTGTAGGCGGAAACGGATGTTCTTGCTCCAATTGAGTTGATATCCAGTGCAATGGGAACCTAACAAAACAAGAATTGTTGAAAGTTACAACCCGGTACGTGATTACTGATTTCTGTCTTAAACAATTGTACCTCGGGACTCTTCATATATGCAGAGAAAACCTACATGCGGCAACTTCGTGAGAATCAGAGTTGATTAAAGGGACTAAATACGACTATGCCAAAGACAGAGTTAAGAGTT
>JAHZNI010002589.1:0-12706 GCA_027744415.1 Seira ritae
AAGTAGAGAAATATTTAAGTTTCCCGCGTGCAAAAAAGCTTGTTCCCTTAGGATTTAAGCTTACATTTAGCTCGAGCAACGTAGCATGAAGCAGTGGAAAACAGGCCTTGTAAAACTGGCTTTAAGATGTCAATTGATAAAAAAGAATCCTGAGAAGCCAATTAGTGGGAAATCGTTCCAATGGGCCCATACGTCTGAATGAATGAGTGGAATTTGGAAATCGTTGCGCTGGGATTAATTACGTATGCGAAAAAGGATTTACAGTGGAGAAAAATTCGTTAGTGTGGTCTTGTTTACTTAAGCTTTCAGCCTGAAAAAGGAAAGTGATGGCTGAAGCCAAGAAGAATGATGATCGATGAAGTGAAAGCTCTTCGGCTTCTCTCCATCTAACTAAACTCTGGAAACTTGTGCAGAGTTGTTTATTCATCTGATGGAGGGAGAGCAACAGTTGACTACAAAATCTACAGATTTTTTTTCTCCCAAAGAACTTGTGCTATGCTTAAAAATAGAAAAGTCTTTGCTTGTATTACTGACTGAACTATTCCATAAATAATTCAGTCTTAAAAGAGGTTCCCTTCAAGTCCTTTTCAAGTAAATGTGAAGAAAGTGAAGTATATACTGCGTAATGTGTGGACTAGGCTAGACAGACGGAGAACAGATAAAGTTGAAAAACATACGTGTGTTGTGTGCATGTACTCCATTCAAATAGGGAGCCTATCAAAGGATTTGAAAAGAATGCCGTCTGCGTCTGGCTGATTTTCCTCAAATAAAAATGGAAAAGCTAGAAATTAGATGTGCATTCAGAATTTTTTCAGAAGATGTAAGAAGATTTAGGAAACCCATTTCTGATTCCATTCAGAATTTTGCTTTCACAGTCAAAGGAAGTTTTAATAGTAGTCTAGTGAATGAAAAATTACTGGACTTTATCAGTGATTGCTTTGGAAATGCATAATATCTAGCATCGTACTTGACTGCTAAGCTAAAACTAGGTATCCAGTCCAGTCAGCACAACTGGCCTTCAGTAAATACACACATACAAATAAGCATGGAACGGAGCCTTGTAAAATGCCATGAGCCTCGATCGGCTCATCTGCTGCGTTTTATGTAATGCGATTATATAGCAGTCTCCAACTATAAAGTGGTCATTGGTTTTCAGTCTCCGTTGAAACGAAATTGGGTTATTCCTTTCCAAATCTAACTGATTTCATCGCATTTGTATGTTAGTTTGAAAGAAGAGACTAACTTAATGAAAATGGATGTTGGAAAATATGTGCATATCACATGGTTAAGTTGGTTGGTAGAAATTGCGTTGTGCATGTACAGTGTATGCAGATTGCAGACTCTCAAAACGAAGGTTATTTATCCGGACCCGGATCTCCCTCAAGGAGGAGAGGTGAGAAAAAGAATGACCTGAAGCGGCATAAACTTAGGCAGGTTATGTAAGTATGCAAATAGTCCAAGGCTCTACTGAATAAAGAGAGGAACAAAACTTGATTAAAATTCTAGGAACGTATATTATGGATGTAGTTACCACAATTCCTGGGGAAGCCCTCATTTTCCTTTTCTTGTTTATCTTTTAAAAGGCATTATTGTGAATGGAATCTAAAGATTTCGGAGATCCTTCCACTTGTGTGAGCACAAGAGCTTGAATAAAGATGTGTAATGTATGCGGGAAAGGTTTGGTTTTGGTTTTTCGAGGAAATAGAAGAGAGAAAAAACCTTCTATTACTTTTGCTGACCGTATTATACATACCTATAGGTATGTATGCAGCGCGTTCATATGTAGAGTAAAAAGGTAAGGTTCTCTTGTGCCATATCGATTACTTTCTCCGTGTGTTCTTTGCGGGGGATATTTGGCATAATATACGGTTGGTTGAGGACTGCAGGCCGAGGAAAATATGATTACTTGCCTTTGTCCTCCTCTTGAAATCCTACACTTTAACTCGTGTGTTGTGTAATATGTACTAAATATGGGTTTATGGGAAGGAGTGTGTATGCTTATGATGTACAACAAAGAAGGAAAAGGAAATAAAGTTTTCCTCTGAATACAAGCCCGTTCTACCACACAGGCTCAAACTTTCTCTTTATTGATTTAGGAAGTTGCAATGATTTCAGCTTCAGTGAACTACTTTCAAAAGGAAGTAATGATTGAAGAAAGAAAGGGAAATGGTGAAGTTTCCTTGCCATACATACATACATTTATGTGGGTTATTTAATCAACTAGAAATGTGCTGTAAAATAGACTTTGCTGTTGTGAGTCTTCCTTCATCAAATCTAGGAGGATCATAATTGTAATTAAAGGAGTGATTAACACTTCATCCTGAAAACTTAGAAGCATACGTTCTGTTGTGATCATTTATGATGGAGCATTTTTATGAATAACCTTGCAAAAGAGCAGAGCAGGTTCTATCTGCTATAATTGGTTTTCCTGGGATTTGACGCGTGGAAGGATAATAGATGCGAGTGGAGATTCTATTGTGCATCTTGTCTTCTTCAATTCATTATACGCTTGAATGGGAAGACGAAGATGAAGTTAATATAGGTAATATAGCTAGCTACATGCATACCAAGCCTTTTTAGCTGATCATGATCAATGATCACTTTATATAGGATCTTTGTCTCACATTTCTCCTATTGAATTTTCGATCTATCTACGTCGTGATGAACATTTTACGTTGTTCTTTGTCTTTGATTTAATTGCTTATAAAGCATTTTATCATCTAGATTATGTTATCGGTCGGACTTCCTACTGAGCCAATTTCGAAGAGACGTGGGCTCCCAGAAATTCTGTTTTTGGTAGCAACTACCGCGGTCACAAAGCATCGGGCTTTTCTGTAGTTGACCTTTTGACATTTTTACGTAAGCCGTGACTTGACTTTAATAAACGCAAAGTACTTAAATAGAATTTAGATGTGTATCGTATCTTTAGGAAAAATTGGATCTACGCAATTTATTCTACTACTTACTTTTAATGGCACAAAAACGATGTTATGTATTATGAAATGGATGGATTAAGTACAACTCTCATTTTGAGTGATTGCATTACATTGAGAGAATGAGAAATGAACATACATATTCGCACTCTATCATTTTCACAAATTACGCGAATACCAGTACGTGCATGACATGACAGGAGGTAAATTGAGTTAATGTCAGAGCGAAGTTTCAGCCCAGAAAATTGCTCATCTCTCCTTGTTAATTTCTAATTATGTAGACACATTGCTCAGGTTTCTCCAAATTTTAGCTCCACGAGCGAGCGCGAGGATCTTAATTGGAAGCATCTGTGCATACGGATCCTGAGGATTCTCTTGAAACGTCGCGTTTAGAAGGTCTTCTTAACTAACGTAACGTAGCAGACAGGATTAAAAGGAAGGGAAGGTTTCGAGGCTTTATTCAATCGCTTGATCAAGTATCCATCTTCTCGTATCCTAGTAATTGTCTGAAAATAGGAATTACTACGTGTTACTATGTAGCGCATGGAAGAAAGTTCCTTTCTAGTCGTTTCCGTTTTCGGCTTTGACAAAGCACGTTCATGCTTGGGTTTCAATGATTGAGCGGAGATAAAAGCAGGATTGTTTGTCGGAATGTATCCAGCACTTTAAAATATATCTTACGCCTTACTGCTTCAAAAAATACCATGGCTTTGTCTTTCAAAGCTTTAGATGATTTCAAGAGGGCAAACTCAAGATGTATAGGTTTCTTCTAGGTATTTATGTAGGTACCTAGATACAATAACTGTCGATGCGAAAACGTTAGTACATGAGAAAGCGGAAAATACACATAGTTAGGTTAGTTATGCATTTATATCGACATTTATTGATGCTACTAAACCTTCATTTTGTCAACAAAAAGGACCTGTTATCTTTTATACTTATAACAACCTGTAAAGAATCGTTTTTATATTTATAAAAGCGGATTCCGTAAGCAAGTAGTTCGATCAATCCAAATCCCATTGATTTTTATTCGGTTCACTGAAGAAAAGTTCCCTTTCAAATGAAAGCGCTTTAAAAGTCTGAAACAGGCGCTCGGAAAACTATTTTCCAGCATCGTTCCATCCCATCACGATGACACCGACATCAAGTTCTCCTTCATTTCAAAACCCATCTGCGGATGCTACTATCGCATCGACGTCATCGCCATAGCAAAAGTTGGAGTTGGAGATGTGGCAGAAAGTAGACAGGAAGGTATATTTCGCATGTTTGATGAAAAATTACAACTTTTATCACCACTTGAAAAAGAAATAAATGCCATATTTAAAAACAAGTTTTTAAACCGTCTCGGGGAAAGAAAAATTTTTGTCCGCAATAAAGCCCGCATTATTAGCTTCGTTTACCACAAAACTTCTCCATTCTCCATACTTATCTTCGCGTTGTCTCCATCTAAATGATTAGTTTGATTAGTTGGCGCGCAGTAGATTTCCAAGAGTATTAACTTGAACAAAAAAATCTTATCTACCTACTTCCTTTTTTCCGTCGAACTTTTTGGCCTTTAGCAACCAACCAACCAACAACTCGATTTTCTTTTGCGCTCATCACGGATCTAATGAAATGATTCATGGAAAAGAAAAGAGAGATAGTATATGATGAAAAGGAAGATACACTCTTTCTCCTAAGCTTTTTGGTCCTGGTAATGGCATGGACCGACCAACCAATTTTCCTGACGACTTTGAGACTGAATGAAGATAAAGTGGCTAGTGAGTGAAACAAGGAGAAAAGTTTTTTAATGGTTTCGTTTCCTCGAAGATAACCTTTTCATATTCCTGGAACTTTCAAGCCAACTTTTCTATGGCGTTGCTGCAGGGTATTGAGATACTGTTGTTTTGTAGTTGAAAATGACTTTTCTGAAAATAAAAACGCCCTGGATTCTTTGAAGGTTTTAATACCAGTTTTCACCTACACTTTCACTACTGCCGGCAAAGATTGTTTTCTTTTTGCACAACAGAAATACATATCAGCCAGTTGAATACAATTCAACATCATTCCAGATTGAAAAGCTTAAATAAAATTAAAGTAAAAATCATTATGTGAAAAATGGTGGATAGCGGATAAAACATTTTGCATAATCATTTTTCTTCATTTACTGGTTTTGCTTTAGGTTATTGTTGAGCTTGCATTTGTACTTGAGTTTGCAAAAACTTTTTTACTGCCAAGAATTAATGATAACGATGATTTGTTTTAAATCAAAATGTATGTTAACTTCTCCCAAATTCAGGCGTTTTGTCAGCATTGCCATTTAAAACTTTTTCCCGTTTTTCAAAATAAATACAGATGAGTAAATCAAAATCTCCTCACTAGGCACCACTTTGGGTAAATGAGGAATATAAATTTTTGGAATCTTCAAGCCTGTCTTAGATTTCCCACGTTCCAGTTCCAAATAATGCTTTTAATTCATAGTTTCTGATTAATATTACAAATTTACTACATCAAATTTTCTTTGCTTTCTTCCAGGAGGAGTTTGTTGGAGAAACATCGAGAAGAGCTGGTGCTATGCAATTTTTAATCAGTGAACAGGAAGGCGAATAGACAACCTAAAGAAATAACGTGCATATTACATGTTATGCCCAACAGCTAAATCTGAGCAATTTATGGAATACATATAGCGTTCCACCTACTACTGTATATCTTTCAGATCTACTTAGCTTCAGTCCAGTTTAAAAGTGAAGCAATTTTTTATAAAGTTTGAAATAAAGGAGAAATAAAGGCGTGATAAATTGTATCCAATTTAGCTCGTTCTTGTCGCATTACTGAGAAAAGGGAAGTAACTTTAGTGTGTGGAGAATAAAGTTCTCAAGGGAATTGCAGCTTGAAGCCAAAGCTCTAGATACACTGCATTTTAACTACGCTTAGTATACGAAAACCCATGAACTATGTCTGTGGAATACACGCGAAACTTCTCATCATCAAACTCAAAACTAAAACATTTCTGAGGACACAACCAGGCCGGAGTAGGTGAGATTTTCAGGACTTCTTTATCCTATCATCTCCCTCATTCAGTGTGAACTTCTCACTGGAACACGACTACTACTACTACGATGGAACAACAGAACAGCCCAAAAAGCCCACGGTTTTCTGATACACGTAAGTAGGGAAAGTACTTGAATTTAAATAAACAATCAGAAATCGCTTCCCTTCTAGTGAAGTAGACAACATCACATCGCAATATTTTTTTTATTTTATTTTATCCCATTACGACAAGTGAACTTCAACTAAGGAAGGCGTGACCACTTGAAGTGACCCTTTCATGGTTTGACTCGACCATGAATTAACTGGAACCTTACACTGTAGCGCTGCCAGAAAGGATCAGAAGTGAACCCATTTGGCGTGGGACTTTACTCTGTATTAGCCATTACGCAAGGTTCCACAGAGATCATCTCCACTGACCTAGGAAAAATCGCATGCATATTTCCCTAAACAACTCAAGCCTTTTCAATGAGTTCAGTTCGATTTCAAAGTTTGTGTAACTTTCACTGGCCAGATAAAGTAATATAGCTATAGGAGCCGCACTGGTTTTTCAAGAGAAAAGTTCAAGTACATACATATTTGCACTAGTAGTAAGTAAGCTCGACATGTATTACGCTGACTTCGCTTGTGTGCCTGTAATAAACCGCAATAAAATACAATGGAATAGTAGTGGCAGTGGCCTGAATATTGTGGTTTAAAGTACACAATGTAAATGATGCAGAAATCCTCTTGTCCGCCCCGTCTACCAACAACCAAATGAAAAACAGACTTTATTAAAATTCCAAAAACTTTGCTTTCTACGCTCAGTCAGTCCTCCATCCACCACAAGTTGAAAAATATGTAGCATTCTTCTCCAAGAGATCAATTTTGGCTGGAAAGTTCCCCTTTAGTGGTGATGGTGAATGGAGTGACGGGCATGAAATTTCATCCTGCTTGATCGAACCAACTTATATTGCTTTCACCACCAGGCTTCAGCTTTCAATTGAGAAGGGGGCATATTATATTTTGTTGATGAGTAAATATTGGAGATGGTTATTTAACCCTACTTCATTAGTTACTTTAGTAAAATCCTGGTGAATATCCATTGGGGAGATGCATGAGAGATTCTTCACATTTTCCCGCCAATCCGTAATCCCTTCAATTTACGGCGACAAGGAAAAAGAGAAAGGAAGGCACTATCGAAGCTGAAGCAAAATAGAAATAGAATTTGTTTTGTCTATCTTTATCGCAAAGGCAATCATTCCTGAATTAAAGAGCGACGATGCAAATTTATATACTGTATAATTGAGATAATGTAGTCGAGATAAAATCATGAAAACCTATTATTAAGGACACGGGGAACTGTTGCCCAAGAAAACGTTACGTTAAACAATATTGACTAATTACATACATGCGTTCTTGTCACTCGTCCATAATGTTGAGCATGACTTCTGTCTGCTTCTGCTGTTTGGAATTTAAAAGCTTTATCCAGACTTCAAAATTCTTTTTTTTACTTTATGATTGTAATAAACAACATAATACTAAAAAACATCAAAGGTCCTGTCATGCTGAAAACCAACGAACAGACTTTGTGAGCTACTTTAGAAAATTGTTGGTTTGAAAGTTCTAAAAATGCTTTGAAATGAATGGACAAGTTGACGTATGACACAAAATGTAGAGATCAAAGTAGAGCAAAAAACGAGTAGGTACAATAAAATAAAAACAAGTAGTCATCATCATCATCTTATAGTGGTCCTTACATCCTGTCGCGATGTTGTAAACACAGGTTTCAAGTTATATATACTAGCTATAGCTTAAAATACAATTTGAGATGTCGTTTGTATTTATGTTGGGTTCCTAATTTTCAGTTTGTAATTCTGTTTGTTTTGCACAGCGCCAGGTAGTCCAAAGAGCTGCATGAAAGGGAGCAGAAAATTGACTTTTGACAACCCAAGTGATGTAGTGACTTCTGGAGGCAATCCGTCTCCGATCCCAAGTCCAAAAAGAAGTCCTAAGTCTGTCTCCATACGGACTCAAGAGGGTGGCAGAGGCGGTGAGGCGAGTCCCAGAACAACTTCCTTTGATGTGTCCTCATCAGAGAAAAAGCAGATGAGCAAGGCACCCCCTCCAGCGGAAATCCAATTCCAGTTTGAATTAACTCAGCATTATGACCAGAGCACGCCACCTCCGAACTGCACTTCTAATGGAAATTATGAGTTTGATCAAGAGCAACAAACAACGTCCTCAAATGCAAATGCTGATCCAAGAAAAGATCCCCAACTTGTTGAGATTGCTACGAAATTCGTTAATGATATCATTGAAACAGCCAAAGTGGAAGCGGCTGATAGATCCAAGGTACAGTTTGAATACACTTGAAACCCCCTTTAGTGTTTTAGTTTTGAATGTTAGTCTCATATTTAATGACGGCATTTACTTTGTTCCATAGGCTGAAGAGGAGAAAGAGACACCAAGCGGGACCAGTGAAAGAACGGGTAAAAATACTACATATAGCAATAATTCGTCATACAAAATCAGTGATTCAGATTCAGAGAGCTGCATTAATTTTTGTTTTTCTTGTCTTAGATTCCTTCTCAGCCGGAATACCTCGTGGAGCCGCGACATGGTACAGAAGAGCACATGGAATGGTCTCCAAATGGTTTACGAATAATATGCGTGAAGGCACAGAATATCAAGGCAGATTTAAAATGAAGAGAAAATCTATTCTATGATATATCATGTTTTACGTTTATAAAGATGGTTCATCATTAATGGCTACGAAGAACTTCCAGACGGTTACGAGTTACGAAAATCTCGTCTAATTATAAAAGTATGATTTTGATAAAGCAGCATTACGCTATATATGTATGTTTGTAGAAAATAAATTGTCTAATTGTAAGCTACGTACCTGTTACCGTAAAAAATTCCATGTATCTAAGTTTTGAAAGAGTATACCTTTGAGTTTGGCTGTTGGATCTCGTTTTAAATGTAGCTACCTATGTACTTAATTACATATCGCCCTATTGTTTTACCTAAAAACCTACTTAGATAGATATAAATGCACTGATTATTTATGAAACGCATGATGACCTTTAAATATATTTTAATTTGAGTACTTATGAAAAATATTCACAGATTATATAATATTACAAAAACGTGCATGTAGAGGGAGGGATAAACCAATGACGGATACAGTGTAAAAAGAAATATTAAGTTTAATTTTCAAAATAATATGTACTTTACTTTAAATGGACATTGTGATTGAGACCAAATTGAAAACAGGTTTTAAGCAAAGCAGGCTTTCCAGAGGCTGGATCATGGTTATACATAATGCTAGAAAGTAATCATATTATCAAAGCACCGAGCATATTACAGAGAGCGCTAAGGCATTTGGTTTTTACTTTAATGCTCATGTTCTAACTTGTGAAATTTGTTTGAGGAATGGAATGTGGCGATCTGATAAAGCGCGCTCAAATGAAATATCTGAGGGCAGGTGCCATTTGAACTTTTGCTCTACTCATCAAGGGCTACCACATATGCAAAAATCAGGTGAATCTATAAAAAACTCAATTTTTGCACATGCAACTTTCAAGTTGCGCTAGCGCGCTCAGAAGAATTCTTCGTGAGGAGTGCCCATTGACTTCTTTGTAGTACTCTTCAAGGGCTACTCGATGGTACCAATTATTTTGGATTTGGATTCCACGGAAAGCCATTTCACATATGGCTACCTATGGTGTTCTTTGAAAAAATGTCGAGCCTAGAATTAGAAGCTAGCTTGATCTGATCTTAAACCCTTACAATTTTTAATGAGAACCAAAAACAGCAAACTATTGACAATCGATATATAGAGCGAAAATTGGACTAGATGTAAAGTAACCCCTTCAACATACGTTTTTGAGACAGTTAAACTACAGGCTTCATGGTATCATTGTAGTGATTAGTTACAATGCAATGGTCGGAAAAAGTCGTGTGCGGGAAAGCACTTGCGACTTTAATATTGTAAATAAAAATAAATAATATGGTTAAAAATACATACAAAATGTATTCATTATACAAAGGAAATACTTAATAATGAGCAATGTTTAATTTTAAGCAAACAAGTAAACAAAGTTTCCAAAAAATAAGTGTTTTCAGTGTTGTAAATGGCACACCAAATCGCTCCAATACACATAGCGGTTGTCTTCCTGGAGATGGAATTTCATGCAAAGCAAATTCAGAATGCGTGATGATGTGATGTGTTTCAGACATTTAGATGCAAGTTATTTAGAAAATATTTCTACAAATAGCTCTACTTTTATTATTTTTTCCTTTAGCTTTTCGACGATGAGTAATTCATAGCTTTACTCAAAAACTCCGTAATATTAAGTTCATGTTAACTACCTTTCATGTTCATTCTTCAACGGTGAAGAAGAAATAGTATGTACGATATGCGCAAAAATGCAGAGGCTTATATCTAATCAGTTCATATTGAAATGTAAAGTAGAGATTTAATGTTACATAAAATTAGTTGGTGGGATTCGTTTGTACTATTAGGAATTTAAAATATTTGCATGTAGGCCTGTCTACGATCTCTTAATTTTTTGTACTTTTCGTCAAAAATGCTGCTGTTATATGGGATTGTTGGGAATCTGTTACGTACTGTTTGCCAATTGTTTTCTTTCAAGCATTCAATAAAGATACCTTTGTTTGAATCAAATCAAATAAACCTACTTGTTTATTTCATTACTTGTAAAAATTGCTTCAGACAAGCGCATCGTTTTGAATACAGATTTCGAGCTCCCCGAAGATTTTAAGCATGAAAAATAAATTCTCCGATGCTAGCCTCGATTTAAAGCTATGCATTTATCTATTTGTCACGAGACGTTTTAAAATTGACAATCGGAAATTTTTCGGAAATTTTCGTGTAACGTAATCACATAAAACTGTTTTTCTTGATGATTATTCGGATTCGTCACTCCGGCAGTAAAATCGAGAAAACAATCTTATTTTACCATGGCCAGTGAAAAATACTTAGGTAGGTCATACGATGTTTGCTCAATTTCTTATCAAAGTTTTTCATACAAACCCTATTTTATTGATATTGCTAACTCCTCGCTCAAGGCCTGCACGTAACACCTTCATTCATTTTAGGTAATTAAACAATATAATTTGCTATTGTTTTGTCACATCTCGTGATTTTACTCCGGAGAAATTTGCATTCCAATGCTTAAACACAATACCTATTATACGTAGGAAGATTTGCGACACAAACATGTTTTCGCAATCTGGGGGTATAAAAGGGCCGATCTTAGGTGCTGATTTCACAGTACTCCACGGAACCTCTGAAGCAAATCTTCCATCTCCAAACTAGGAAAACTTGTAAGTAATCTCACGCTGCTGCAGTAATTACATTACATTATACCAGAGGATTTCGTTTTGAAAATTTGTTTTTTTTTGTTACAGACAACAACCCCGAAAATGAAGGCTTTCATTGTTTTAGCCATCATTGGAGTCGCGGCGGCGTATCCTTATCCTCAGTGGGGTCAGCCTGCCCCGGCATATGGAGGTGGATACGGAGCTCCAATGGGAGGTGGGTATCCGGGCGCTCCAGGTGCAGGTGTAGGTGGGGCTCCAATGGGAGGTGGATATCCCGGCGCTCCAGGTGTAAGTGGGGCTCCAATGGGAGGTGGGTATCCTGGCGCACCAGGTGTGGGCGGGGCTCCAATGGGCGGATATGGTGGGTATCCAGGCGCAGCTCCCATGGGTGGTTATGGAGGTCACAGCCAAGGTTTGTAATTGCGAAAGATTTTGCCAAACTGTATGCATTTAGATTGGTGCGTATTTACCTCTATTTTTAAAATGTAGGTGCCGGAGGGATGGCAGCCGCACAAGGATCAAACTTGGCCGCGCAAGGGTAATGAATACAAAATAGAAACCACCTCATTCAATACATTTGCTATGGAATGAATTATTTTCAATGTTTTATCCCCTTATTATATGACAGTGCCCAGGGCAGCCAAGGAAGTGCTCTTAATCAAGGAGCTAGCCAATTCGGAGCAGGGCAACAAGGTAATATATCTCGATTCATGAAATGCTTACTTCGACGCTATAGAAACCTATTTAAAATTTTTGAATTAATTTGAAGATCAATTCGCTGGAATGGCTGGAAGGAATGCTGGATCTAGCAGCTCCCACGGACAAAAATTCGGATCTTCCACCACCTATGGCGAAAGCTTTGGCGATAGCTCATCTCATGACAATTCGGTAAATTGGTCCTAAAATTCTTCAACTTGAATTCACCTAATTCCAACATCAACTATAAGCTCGATACTCATAAAATAATTCAAATTTCTAGTTGTCTGCTGCTCAAGGTTCTCACGCTCAAGCTGCTCAGGGACAGGCCAGCAACTTGAATGCCGCCCAAGGCTCACAAGGTTCCCAGAGCGCCTTGAACCAGGGACAATTTGGTGCAATGAACGCTGGCCAAATGGGCCAGGGTGGACAGTATGGTTTCGCGGGTTAAACCAATTTAACCAATGGCTGACGGATAAGCTTTTTCGAAATCTTCAATTAAACTTGTTCTCTGTGGTTTTTTCTAAATTCATGATTTTCCAATCTCCTCCTTTCATCTTTAGTACAAAATATTTTTTCCCACCTTATATTAAAATCCTTCCTTCTTTGTTTTATTTTTTCTGATTCCTTATTTCGATTTCTAATCTTGATATCTTCCTCCTCCCTCTTATGTCTGTGCTAGTCCTTTGCATTAACTTACCGACTGTGACTATAGCTCT
>JAHZNI010002590.1:0-33868 GCA_027744415.1 Seira ritae
CGTACAAAATTGTTTTTCTTCATGTTTGTGGCTATAGTCAATTTGTGTCTGATGTATTTGTGGCAATGCAAGTTTTAAAGCTTCCAGGAATGGGGATTATGGATGTGTGGTTTTACATTGAAGATAGTTTGGCATCAATGTAAGTTCCAAATGTAAATTTGTGGGAAATTCCAGTTTCCTTGAATTAATTTAAAAATTGACTTTCTCCGCTTTCCCTTTTGCTTCTAGGTACGTAATATATCGCGTGTACACATTCATGAGCCATGTCAAACCCGCCTCCGTGCGTTTCCTTCGATCGCTTAATCTACATCTGGCAGGGGTCCCAGATAAGCAACGAAAACATGCGTGGAGAGTATTCAAGAGTTTAAGAATTGTATCCCTGAAGCTTGGACCGTGTCCTGTTACACCTATGACCGTTTTACAAGCACTTGATATGTTGGCAAATTATTATGTTTGTGTGGCTTTGTGGAACTAAAGCGAATCCGTGGAAAGTAGGATTATAAGCGAACTGTAACTCAATTAATGATTTTGCTTTTTAAAAAGACATTGCAAATGGAAGTTTTAAATGCTTTCTAACTTTGTTCTGAGAGATGAATGGACAATTAAAAGACTATATTATCAATTATTGATGTTATTTTCAGTTTCCTCTTAATTGGTTTCAAAACAGATGGAATCACAAACAATAAAATATGAACTGGGTAGTTAAACGAAGCTTTCCCTACAATTTCTAATCCCTTATATAAACTCGAAAAAAGTAGCGATCTATTTCACGATATGCTCGAGTAAAAAAACGCAGAAAAAAACAAAACAAACTAAAAAGTAAAATCATTCACCACTCCTAGACTCCTATGTATTCACTTGGCAACCTTGCCGATTGTAAAATCGNTGCCGATTGTAAAATCGGGGACTTTTAAACTGGCGTACTATAATATTCTATCGTATATTTTAGATGAGTGCGTAGAAGCCTAAAAATCTAAAAGAGTTGTGCAATAAAATGTAGAGGTAAAGGTAAAACACTGTTAGCTTCAGAATGTAAAATTTGTGTCATGTTTTTCTGGAAACTTACCTTATTCATGGAATGACACAGCAAGCATAAAGTCAAGCTTAATGGCTCCGTAATGTTAATTTATCATGTTTCAAGAAGAGCTTAATTTCATTAATACGGCAAGGAGAAGCACGCTTTCATCCGAATTTCACAAATCCCTCCAGTTCGACTTAAGCTACCTATTTTCAAACTCATTTATGATTACTAGGCAGGATTATGGATCAAGTCCTATAACATTTTTTTAAATATTTAGTATTATGTCTCGACGACGACACGATACCTCCATTAGACTACATGTGGTAGAAAGTAATAATGTACTTGTATCGAATTTTAAAATGCTAATTTACATTGTTCTTGGTCTTGTTCATCTTCTAAAATTACATGACTAGGCACTTACACGAGGTTCCGTATTTTCTTAAAAAAACGAACACGGAAGCCTATAAGTTCAAAAACACGACAACAGACGCAAGATACTTTCACTAGCGCTATGCAGCTGAAAAAATTGTGGTCTCTAATTCTCCAAAATGCGAAGTTCTCATGGAAGTGGTAGAAGTTCCAGATTTTCTGGTAGAAATAGTCGCAATATTTTCCAAAATGCCCCCGCCATATCCCTAACTACTTCCGAAAATAATACTTTTCCAAGAGCCAATTCTAAAGCGGGTTCATTCGAGTTTGTCAAATTCCAAAGAAATATTTTGAATAAGCTGGGCTATGTCGGAATTTTTTACTCTCGAATTTTTAAGCATGGACTTCATGATTATTGTCTTGTTAGTAATACTATATTTGGATCATTTCTATACTGGATTCTGCACATAAATGTAGCAATTAAGGCAGTATTTTTGACGTTCCTTGTTACTGACTCATCAGTTGAATTTCTAGACAAGATTGCAACGCTAGACTATATCCTATGCTCAGGCTTGGTCGTTATTGGAGCGTGGACTTTTACTCTGCGCTACCCATTTTACGGTAGAAGAATACTTAAAAATATTACGCATGGTTTAAAATTTGAAAATAGGAATTAATGTTTTATTTTTCTTACCAGAAATACTAGAGAGTATGTGGAAAATTTTGAACTCAGTTTACTGGAAGACAGGATGTCCTTCAAAGATACAGATTGATATGGAACGCCTTCAAAAACGTATTTTAGCCACACACATGTACGTCTTCAGACTTTGAAATTGTACTGCCTTCCAATATATAACTTATACCATTTTCAGAATTAATTCCGTATGTTTCTTTTCATGCATTCATAGAATCATTATCTATGGAGGATGTACTGCTCTAATGATACAATATTTCCCTGCGCCGAAATACGTGAACTTTACATATTCTATCTTTGAATTGGACAATTGGCCATTGAAAGTGATCTTTGCGCTGCATGAGTTCTTCTTTATGATGATGGCATGGAATGGATACGCTGGCCCCAGCTCAATGGTAATGTACCAAGGAGTCGCCGTATCTAAAATCATAAACCAGCTCAAAGAAACGCTTCATCGCTTGTACCGGGATGAGATGAGAGGAGAACGAGTAGTGGAGCCAAGTAATTCGTATTTCTTATACCTTCCAAAACATTTTTTATTTAACTACTCAAAACTAAATTTTATAAACTTTAGATCAAAGTGTCAAATTCACAATCGAAAGAAAAATGATGCGCCCCCAGAAGATGGTTCCAGATACTGAATATAATATTGATGGAATTATGTTCGACTACCGACAGTTGATGATGATATGCGACAGATTTAATGACAACACATCTTACAAAACATTAATTCTTCATATTTGTGGAGGAAGTCAGTTTGTTTCAGATGTTTTCGCAGCGACACACGTCCTCAGATTACCAGGGACGGGTTTTATGGACGTCTGGTATGCATTTAGCTTATCTGGGCTTGCCTTAAGTAAAGTTATCATAAGTGTAACATTCCTTTTTTAATTGCTTTTACTTATTAAGGTTTTATATTTGGGACTGCATGTCCGCAGGATTTATGCTCCTCCGTGTTTATCACTTCATGGGAATGGTTTATGACTCGTCCGAAATATTTTTGGCTACCATGAGGGAGTACTTCACTTTCCAAAATCCCAAGCGATTGCTCTTGCGAAAGATGGCAAGAACGTTGCGAATTGTCTCGTTGAATGTTGGCCCATGTCAAGTGTCTACTGAAAATGTGCTCACAGTTCTGGATACTATGGGCAACTATTATGTGGTTGCTGCCTTGTGGTGAAACAAACATGTAGTTCTGACATGAAAGGTACATATAAGGCTGGGGGTGTAGTGAGAGTTATTTATACGTTACACGTGTAATGCAATTTTCAAAATCTAATTCTCATTTAAAAATCGTTAAGCCAAAAAAACGGCGAAAATTTACGTTTATACAACAAATGGCATATGATTTGATGTAATATTATTGGAACTTAAGATGATTGATAAGGAATAATAAAACTTAATTCTTGTTCTCAAGCTTTCGATCATATACTACGACCTTCTTCAGGATATGTAGACAAATTGACAGTTTTCTTGAATATTCCGACGAATATTTAGGAGTTTCAACAAGAAAATCTTATGAATGCGAATTTTGCATGCAGGGAAATTATCAGTTTTAATTCACTTTTTTCAAGAGAAAACAATCATATACGACAAGACCAAAGCATTGGGAGGGTGAGAAATGGGATAATTATAAAACGAAAATGAAATTTGGGAACGCGCTGTACAAAAGCGCAAAGTAATTCCAACTTCTGCCAGTGCCAACGCCAATAATTGTTTCTGAATCCAACTTTATTGTGTCACGTACATCAATAGATTACTTTCCTGCAAGTCGATACGGATAGACCGCATAATGCTCATAAGCACGTAAAGCTGTTACTGACTAATGTTGACCAGTGGTGCCTGTCATTTAGCATCAATGATGTCTGAATGATTCAATGACTTTGTCTGTTACCAAACTCTTTGTTTTCATAACTGTCAATCTTTCTTTACGTAAAACAGGAATAGCTCGTATTAATCCGCAAACAGCGCACTTCAATTTTTATTTTTCAATTTTCAAAAACAAGTTAGGGAAACCCACTTTTAAAGAAATTGCTGCCTCAGAATCGATTTATTTATCAATTACTGACAATTACCTTTAATAACTACGCTCATAAATTGCAATTAACTAAGAAGGCCTTGATATAATGCGATATCCAAGCAAATGTCTGTGTTCTTCAGCACTTTCGTTTTGACTTTCCTGCAACAAAAATGCATCAAATAAAATTCACTGAGCTACTGCTCCCGGGAAAAAGCATTTTGACGGGAAGAAATTTAAACCCTCAGCAGCAAAGTAAGGTTGAAGAAGATATCGACAATTTTGAACCTTCCTCCGAATTTTCTCGCTATGAGACATCTGTCGCCAACAAACTTGGATATTTTGCAGTTTCACGAACTAGATTTTACAAAGATGCACTCGGAAACTACAGTTTGGAATCAACCGGAACAATTGCTCAACTCATTTACTGGATATTTTGCGTGAATACATTCATTAAATCAGTGTTTCTTCTGTTTCTTATCGCGGATTTCTTTGGCCCAGTTGTATTTCTAGATAAAATAGCTGGTGAGATGTAACTAAAGACTCGTTTATTTAAATTTTCTTCATTTTCGAGAAGTCTGTTGAAAATCTATGTTTATTTCTGGCAGCTCTCGATTACATCCTTTGCGTAGGCATTACAATATGTGGCCTTTGTGTATGGTACAACCGTTACCCAGTACATGGTAAAGTGCAATTAAAGCCACTACTAATTCTATATCAATTGATTTGGTCGCTTAATTAACTACGTATTACTTGTAGCTCAGCCGCTTTCTTATTTCCAGAGATCATGCATGCATTCTGGTCGATTGAGAATAAAATATTCGCATCGCTTGGATGTCCACAAGATATACGAGGAAAAGTTGAAAAACAACAATGGAATACGGTCTGGATACATATGTAAGTTAACAAAAACGTTTTCAGGAACCTAAAACTATTGTGACATAAATTTTAATGAATTCCAGGGTCATAGTTTGGATTGGCTGCGGATGTCTGGTCATACAGGTGAGATGCACGAAAGACACTGACAATCCCCGCGACGGTCGCGGTCGACTAACAAAACATTTAATCTTTTAAGGTTCTTGCCGATCCAAAGTATTGTACATTTACCTACAGTGCATTCGAATTTGATCCATGGTGGCTTCGCATTATTTTCTGTGCTCATGAGTTTTTCTTCATGATGCATCCGTGGAACAACAACACAGTCACCACGTCATTATGCACGTTCGAGGCAATTTCCCTGTCACATCTCATCGGGGATATGGCAAAACGAGTAAAAACTTTCTATGCATATTCCGACGATGAAAAGCTACGGACTAAATCACGAGTCGAGCTCAGTTATAAAAACTATTCGGTGCAAAATCTAATTTTCGACTACAAGCAACTAATCTTAATTACCGATCTCTTTAATCAATTCGTTGCTTACAAGGTTCTAGCATTACATATATGCTCATATTGCCAATTCATTTCTGATGTTTTCGTGGCCATTCAAGTATTAAAATTGGATGGGACAGGGTTTATGGATGTGTGGTATGCTGATAATTAAAGCCTACAATACCCATGGAAGAACTATCAATTAAACCTAATTTAATTTTTAGGTTTTATCTTGAGGACTGTCTGGCAGGGGTGTACATGATTTATCGTGTGTACACGTTCATGTCCAAGGTGGCTGCCAATAGCAGGGAATTTCTCCGCAATTTTCATGAATATCAGTCCTACGGTTGTTCATCGAGGAAAATGAAGATGTATAAGAAAATTGCGAAATCGTTAAAAGTTGTAGGGCTAAAGCTGGGACCGTTTGTGGTTACACCAATGACAGTACTCACAGCTTTAGATACTTTTGGCGCGTATTATGTTTGCGTGGCTTTATGGTGAATGAAAACATTATGATTTAGATTGATAGGAAAATATTCACTATGATTTAGATTGATAGTGCTACATAAATGATTCGTCCATTTGATTCAATACTTTCCCATATGCACGTTATTTTATTAAAATATGTATACTTAAATGTATTGTTGATGAAATAAATAATTTTTGGACAGAGTTTATCATTGCAGAGTCCACTGTTTATGTATCTGGTTGCTAATAAAAGTTCTGACTTCGTTTTGTTTTGGAAATCGAACATTATGTATCTTATTTTATAATTCCATAATTTCCGCTAAGAATCCAAACAAGAAAAAAGATCCCTGAAAATATTGGAAATTTAATATTGAAACGCAAACACAAACTGGCTTATTTCCATATTCCATAGTCATAGGTATTCCGACTTTCCGACTTTCATGACCAATTATTTCAGAGAATATGTAAAAGTATGTATGTATATAGAGAAAAAATCCACCACATTAGTTCATTCCAAAATAAATGTCAATTATATTGTAAATAATGATGTCAATTCGACTTATAAAGTCACATGTTAAAGCCCATGGTTCATTGTAAGATTTAATTTGCGTGGTTAAATTTGTACTTTAAAAACTTGTTTCAAATCACTAAAAATACTTATATTTCCATTTCCATAGGGTCAGCACTTCGGATTTAGAATTATAAAAATACAACGCAACATAGAAGAGAATGGGTTCGGATGGTGATAATTTGGGTTTAGATAAGGGATGCATGACTTCAGGGAGTCGATCGATTTGGTTCAAGACAATTGATTAAGATCATAATCGGAAACAATTTTTCAATCTGGATCGTTGATATTAATTTTATAGTTATCAATGTCTCTCTTGATCAGGCACTGCGTCGCAGCAGGGGAAAGTCCTATCCTACAATGTATTAGAATCCTATCCTGTAATGTTAAGTCCCCTGCTGCGACGCAGTGCCTGCTCTTGATCTATGTATCTAGACGTAAAATAACTATATACCTAGTTCCTTCCTTGGCTCTATTTTGTACCAAGTCAAAGTGAAAAGAAAAAGAATATAATATGTTATCCATGCAGTGTCCCCTTCGGTATCCAGTGTCACCATTAATTAAAGCAGCACACTTTATTGCATTGAATAGGCTCGATAAAAAAGTTTCGAATAAATTCAAAGTCAAATTAGTAATTTATATTGCTCCAATTGCGATGAATGATCGGATTGCCAGGAAAGTTTGAAATAAGTCCTCCAATTATCAGGAACCGGATGAAAGGGTTGAATGCAATTAGTTTACCCACCTAATTTTAAGAAATAATGATTAATGATAATGATAAAAGCGATATCGATATGTAAATTCATAACCTTGATGGTTTCCGAGGTTTTAAATTTAGTTTGTTTCCTAGGTGTTTGTCATGTCATGGGAACAGTTTATGAATATGAAGAGTTCTTCACTTTCCAAAACCCTAAGCGATTGCAATGTTGGTCTGTCTCATGCTCCCACTGAAAATGTGCTCACGGTTCCGGATACATTCTGTTAGATGTTCGTACGTTAGATGTTGCATAATTCAATTTATTTCTTTCTTAACAGGACAGACGAGCTAGAAACAGAGGCAAAACCGTAAAGCTGTTATTGTCTAAAGGTGACCAGCGACTCATGTCATTTAGCATCGATGATGTCTGAATGATTCACTATAATATTCCTGTTACCAAACTCATGCTCATAACAGCCGGTGTTTACGTAAAACAGGAGTGGCAGGTATCCACGGACAATGGACTTTAATATTTTTAGAAACGATTTATGATTTCAAAATTAATTATCTCTAATAACGATACTCATATTTCAATTAACGGCATGGCCTTGAAATATGATATCCAAGGAAATGTCTGTGTTCTTCAGCACTTTTGTTTTGACCTCCCTGTTACGATTACGACAATGCTTCATATAAAATTGCACTATTTTATTCAGCATGCTCTTTGGAAAAACGTTTTTGACGAGAGCTGTCTCATTAAGTTTCGGCCTATGTCAAGTTACGACAGGTGAAAATTTGGCTGCAACTACTACTACTAAGTCCTAAAATAGAAAATATATTTAGTGTACCATTATCAGGGCAATTAAAACATTAAGTGTGCAGTGTTGATTCAAATTGCAACAGGCATTAAAATTGTCGAGGTAAATAAAACATAAAACGGAATTTCAACTTTATGCAACAAATCAGACTCCTCTTTCTATTTCAATAAAAAATTTGAATTTTGACTTAAAACATTATCCTACATACTACGACAATTTCCAGTTTTAATTTCTCGAGAAGAAAAACGTTCATACTATATGAGACTAGAACTTTAAGGCCATCACCTTCTTAAATGCTCCGTGTGGCTCTTGAGAATAATCAGTGTAGCATGGACGGACGTACAACATGTAATTTGAACGCTTTCAGTGTCTCATGTCCAGATTTACCATCGCAGCGATGATGGTGGCTGAATGATTTATTAGGTAATGTTCATGTTACAAAACTCATTCATTAAATAGGCAGTAGTCCGTAAATCAGGTATGGCAAGTATTCACGGACTTCAACATTTTTTCGAAGGCTGGAACACAGTCTCCTAACAGCGATAACTATTTGAAATTATAATTTTAAGCAATTATCTTTAATTGCCCATCTAGGATGCATACAACTTCAAAAAGGCCTTGATATACGGATATAACATTCAAGGTAATGTCCAAGTTTTTCAACACTTTTGTTTCTCCCTCTTTACAAGAAAATGCAACAGATAATAGGACGGCCTTACATTGAGCTATTTTCGCTCACTGGAAAAATCTTCAAGAGTGAAAATTCCGACTCAACTGAAGAAAACGTAAATGAAAAGAAAGTAAAAAATTTCGACGCTTCCTCCGAGTTTGCCCACTATGAAAGGTCTGTCGCCAACAAACTTGGATATTTCGCATTTTCGCGAACCCGCTTTTCTAGAGATACACAGGGGAAATATAATTTGGAACCAACTGCTCCGGTGGCGCAATTCATTTATTGGGCCTTTAGTGCAAATACTTTCATTAAATCAGTATTTCTTTTGTTTCTCATTACGGATTACTTTGGCCCGGTTGTATTTCTCGATAAGATTGCTGGTGAGATATGTACTTATTTGAAGTTATTATTCTAAAATGATAGTCTTTTAGTTAATATGCTTGTTCATTTTGAATAGCTCTTGATTACATCCTTTGCGTTGTCATTACATTTTGTGGCTTTTGTATTTGGTACAATCGTTACCCGATTCACGGTAAAAACAATTTTGACTTTGACCAATTTACTTATTTAAACGTAGTGTTAAATCCCTATTAAAACATGATTGAATTTTTCGGTAGAGATCATGCATGCATTCTGGTCCATCGAGAATAAAATATTTATGTCGCTTGGACGTCCACAATATATAAAAGCAAAAGTTAAAACACAACAATGGAACACAGTCTGGATACATATGTATGTGCCAAGCATTATAAAAACATTATTTTTAGAGCCCAAAATTCGATGTAACGAAGGTTTTTAAATATTTCCAGGGCTATTGTTTGGATTGGCTGTGGATGTCTTCTGATACAGGTAAGGCAAAGTACTACACACACACACATGAAAATGAATATCCCTGCATGATTTTCACCTTTAATTCATCCGAGTTGAAACTATCTTTCTAAGGTTTTCGCCGATCCAAAGTATTGCACGTTTACCTACAGTGCAATCGAGGTTGACTCATGGTGGCTCCGTATAATCTTCTGTGCTCATGAATTTTTCTTTATGATGCTTGCCTGGCATAGTAATACCATTACCACGTCATTATGCACATTCGAGGCAATTTCCTTATCAAACCTCATCGGAAATATGGCGAAACGAGCAAAATCTTTCTACAAATATCCAGAGGAGAAAAAACTCATGATTAAATCACAAGTCCCTCCCAGTGACATAAGCTACTCCATCGAGAATATAATTTTCGACTACAAGCAACTAATCTTGATTACTGATCTTTTCAATCAATTCGTCGCAAATAAGGTTCTAACCTTGCATATCTGCGCATATTGCCAACTAATTTCGGATGTTTTCGTAGCTATTCAGGTGTTAAAATTGGATGGGACGGGGTTTATGGACGTGTGGTATGCTAACCATTAAATTCGTTTTTCATGGAATTAATATTATTTCCATGGATTTCCATATTGATGTAAATACTTAATAAACCATTTCTGAAAAAGTTTTACTTGAGATCTTTGATTTTGAATTTGACGTCATCAAAAACTCTAAGCAACGCTATATACATATTGTATTGATAAATTAAGTTCTTTAGTACATACTGCAGTGATCACCGTTGATTTCTTCTTTTGAATGGAGCCAAATATAAGTATGCAATGACTTGAAAGTCATAACCAGCGGTCTCAATCGTTTTAACTTAGACAAACTAACATAATTTTTTTGTCACCGCGTTTTAAAACATATTTTTCATACTTGTGTTTCTACCATTTAGGTTTTATCTGGAGGACTGCCTCGTAGGAGTGTACCTGATTTACCGCGTGTACACGTTCATGTCCAGGGTGGCAGCCAACAGCAACGAATTTCTCCGTAATTTTCATGAATATCAAACTTATGGCTGTTCATCGAGAAAAATGAAAATGTATAAGAAAATTACGAAATCGTTAAAAGTGGTTGGGCTAAAGCTGGGACCGTTTGTGGTCACGCCAATGACAGTACTCACGGCTTTGGATACATTTGCTTCTTATTATGTTTGTGTGGCTTTATGGTGAATAAAGTTTTTAGACATATTATGTAATTGCGCTTACTCGTGATACTTAGATTCTGAGCTCATATATTAAAGCTTTTTAGGGCCAACTGATTTAATTCCAAAAGCGTTGTCTGTATGTTTCGTCCATAAAATTGCGTTAAAAATAGTATATTATTCTATGCGCTGACTATTGCTTCTGGAAGTGAGAGAGTAGCATCCTTCTTGGTTTTATTATTTTTTCCAAGTCGTATATCATCCCAGGGTTGTGCATCTGCTGAAGATCCCAGTAGGAAAATTAGATTCCCCAGAAAATTGCAAACTACAGGAATCATGAAAACAAAACTCCATCCCAACATACTCGGCTGCAAGTAAATATTTAGAAAATTAACCAACATAATATATTTACTGCGCGAATATTAACATGCATATAACTTTTCATGAAACCAACCTCGGAATACAGAATGAATCCTGCTGCTAAAGGGGCACCAAATCCAGCAATATTTGCGACACTATTGATACCGCCTTCTATTGCTCCAGAATAATTCGGCGAAATGTCAATGATATTCAAAATCGATCCGCTCATCATTGCACCATTTAACATGCCACTCATGATGTAGCAAATTACAGCTAAGGTTTTGTTACATCCGGCGAGAATGATCCCCGCAAACGATAACGCAGCCCCCCACTGGCCTATGGTGTTGCATATTTTGCGAGCAGTCAACATCGATAGAATCTTGCGCTCAATTAAAAAATCAGAGAGGCGACCGATTGATATCGCAAATATACATTGAAGTATGTACGGTGCCGCGGACAAGTAGCCATTCTTCGGTTTAAAAAAAAGAGATTTTTTTACGTCAGACATGTTAATATGTACTAGATTTTAACTTCTGCTGAAATCATTTACCGAATGAATGTCGAAGTGCAAGGCTGAATGAAGGTATTTGGGACCCTCGGATTTGAGCATATTATGTCCCCAACAATTGAAAAATTGTGACAGGAACACTGACCAAACTGGAAGGGAGCGTGAAATGTCTATCCATGGAATGTCGGAAAAATTCAAGTGTTGATCTGGTGGCAACGTCTTCCCGCTTGCTAACGCAGCCTGTTTAGATTCTCTGATAAAATTCAATTCTGACTTGGTTATTGTAGGGTGTATATCAGGACTGGCGTGGATCCTAAAAGCCCAGTAAACGAACCAGAATACACTCAGGATTCCGGGAAGGTAAAATACCGATGGCCACCCAAATGCTGTAATCAAATAGCCTGATATCAGCATGGTCGTCGCTGTTCCGAAGGGCATTCCTGAGAAGCAGATGGCAGAGAGCCTTGCACGTTCTTGAGGTGGCATCCATTTTGCGAGAAGGACGATTAATGCTGGAATAGTTAGTCCCTGCAGGCGACACGAGCAATGTAAAAGACGATATCAACTAGAATTTCATGAAAAAAAACTTGTATTACCTCCCCAACTCCCTGCAGGATCCTAACAACCATGACTAGATCTCTTCCTCCAATTGCTGCCGCTTGTGGTAAGATAAGGCTTAGTAGTCCGGTAAACATTAATCCAAATCCCATAACCCATTTTGGCCCATATTTCTGAGAGATAATACCGGACGGGAATTGAGTAAGCATATATCCCCAGAAAAATGAACCTAAAATCAGTCCTTGATCCTTCTCATTCCATTTGAATTTTGGGACCACATTGGGTGACACACCTCCAGAGGTTGTCTGGCTCATGTTCTGCAGGGTATCCTCATTTGGATCCACTAAGGCGGGACATATCTGTTCTGCTGCCAATTCATGTTGCAATGAGGAGTCAGTTTTGTTCACTGAAACGCTTGTATCATTACCAATGTCTTCCTCGACCATAGCGACAATGGCAATGCTAAGGTTAAACCTCATAGAATATAGGAGAGATCCCATGAGAAACCCGAGCACAATGACTTCGTGCCTGTGGCTCAAACAGAAGCATGCTGTCCATCCTTCTATTAATCAGAATTCGCATAATTTAATGTGAACCGTCTCTCTTTTAAACTGAACTGTAAATAGCCAATTAAATTTCTTACTCGTAGTCCCAATTGCCATCTGAAGTCTTAGTTTTAAAATAACTACACTTTCTTTTAATGTTTATGTCGCAAATCACAATCTCTTATTCAGTACTCATTGCCAAATTCATTGTGTAATTGTAATTGCATGGACGTTATAATAATACAAGTTGTCTTACCACTACCAGATCCCAAAACGTGCTGCACAATTCTATTTCACAACTAAGCCTTGACTGAGCATTAAGGTTTTGTTATTATCATGCTTAGTCGCAATGAAAGCAATTCAATTTTCCTATACTTTTCGTGTAAATGTGTCTTGTATTTTTAGGATTTAATGACAATCTCAAATACAATATACAATAGTCACTAATTTACTTCCTGGTAAAATTATATTAAATTAAAATCATAATCTGCATTTAATTACTACACGGGCTTGAATTATCACTTTTTGATACCCATTACTATGTATATGCTACCGAATTTGAGTTGCGTTTGAATGTATACTTGTGATCTATTAAGTATAAGACAAACGTTATGTCATGTACTCGTCAAAAATAAATTTGATTGTTTTTTCGAGGATGGCAACTCATAAAAAGATGTTCTTCGGCTCAAAGGTCGTCTTTGAGTCGAGCTAATTTGCGTATTAAATAGTTCATCACTAGAAAACTTTCCATAGTTGGTAGTACTTGCATACCTAATGTACAGCCAGCAAGTAGTCTTATCTTAATGAGGAGGTAAAACCAGGAAGGATATGTCAACGAAAAGAGCTTCAGGAAAAACAAATTACATTATTATTTTGAGCTAGTGGGTACAAAGCAAAGACGTACATATTTAGGGAAACTGATTTTGAGTACACAAAGTAGACAAGGAAAGAAAAGTCAAAAGTAATTACTGATGCTGGGAGTTATCGTTAAGGAATCGATCATTCATCCAATAATTTAACCATGGGGCGATTCGCTCGAAGCTCATTTTTTGTCGTGGATTTATTCATGCATGCGAAATAATGTGCATTTTATAATTCATTTGCATATTTCCAGGAATGAATGTTTAAAATATCATGGTATCTATGCATGCACAAAGCTAGGAACTATATATGAACATATTTTCTAGGACCAAACATTAAAACTATTTATTGGTGAGACTGTCAATGTATGTAGAACAATTATATTATTATAATTAAAAATCGACAGTTTCAAACATATTCTCATCGTCAATCATCAAACTTCTACTTAAAATGATCGTTGTCCACTGTTATGAATTAATGCTAATGAATAAAAACATTTTAAATTTCAGGAACAACCAATTGAGGCTTCCATGAGTTTCACAAATGATTTGTAAAATATGCTTATGCACCCAAGTTCCTGGAACATTGAATCTTGCCATTGACTAATGCCACCATCGCACGTCATACTGAACCGCAAACTTCCGGAAAGTATTTTAGACTCTGACGTTTTGTGCCAAAACGATCACGGTAAAATATTATAATATAGATAAAAGGACGTTTTTCATATGTATTAACTAAATATTTTGAGCTTGACTGGAATACTCAAATATTTGACGTTAACTGTCTGACAAAACTAGTTTATTAATTGATTTCTCCGAAGATTTAAAAAATGAACAGTTTTTTAGTTGTTGCTGTTCTTGGCCATGCTTTTGGTCTCGACGCTAGACGTATAATGCATGTGGAACCGTCATTAACTTTCGATGAACATAAAATTGAAAAATCAAGTATAAAAAACTCGATAGCATATCGTAATTAGCATATTTTAACAACACTGAGATAATTTTAGTTTAAAATATTCTTTTCTGTGATGCGATACATAGCTGTCCATACTCACAACAAGACTGTCGTGTGTGTGTTGGACTCATGGTCGTATTGGAGAGTTGATAATGGTCAATTTATGATTTCCGACATTGACCCAACATTGTGCTCGCAGTTGATATACAGAAATGGAGGAATCAACGAATCTACATACCAAGTGTTTATTAGAGACACACACCTTTCCAGAGGTATGATCTATGCATTCGTACACCTACTACAAACGATTTAGTCTCATCATGAATTGTAATAAGATTTTTGTTTAAAATTTCATTCATTTAAAAGACTTCGGATGGGTCAGACAGGCAGTGGGTCTGAGTCATTCTCATCAACACTTAAAGGTTCTTCTGTCCGTTGGTGGATGGGATGAGGGCTCATGGAGATTTTCAGAGGTCGCAGGGGA
Organism: Seira ritae; assembly: GCA_027744415.1. Classification (NCBI taxonomy): domain Eukaryota; kingdom Metazoa; phylum Arthropoda; class Collembola; order Entomobryomorpha; family Entomobryidae; genus Seira; species Seira ritae. Next base: position 14,975 of record JAHZNI010002590.1, read on the forward strand.
TTCTGAGAAACGTGAAAAATTCATCGACTCAGTTCTCCGAGAGCTTAAGTAAAAGAGTTCTCATTTGTAATATGTAGTAGGCTTTCATGCATAGAAGCATATTGCACGTCAAAAAATTATTACAATTTTCCCTTACAATTTTTTTAACTTTTGTGCAGTCAAAATGGATTTCACGGCATAGATATAGCCTGGGAGTATCCCGCATGGGAAACGCGCGGAGGTATTCCTTCCGACAAGCGAAATCTTCCGCTACTTCTGAAAGAACTGAAAAATGCTCTCGGGACAAAACATATACTGGCACTTACCGTCGCTGGAGATACTTACCGTGCAGTTCCTGCATACGACATAACGGCAATTTGCAACATTGTAGGCCAGATCAACATAAGATCTTTTGATTATTCTGGTGGATGGGATAAGAAGGCTTATCATCACTCATCTCTGAGTGATGATCAGACCAAGCAAAGTGTAACTAACTCCGTAAAGTTTTATCTGGAAGGTGGATGTCCACCGGAGAAAATAGTGATGGGAGTACCTTTCTATGGAAGAACGTTTCTACTAAAAGATGAAAAAATACCTAGGGATGATTTGCAGAAAGCAAGTGGATTGGATCAACCATCCCATAAGTCCTTTGGGGGTGCTTGGGTTGATGATGTTCAGGTATTGGGGTATCATGAGCTCTGCTTCAATATTACTAATACCAACGACTGGCAGACTTATAGGGATTACAAATGCAGTGTTCCTTTTGCAAGGAGTGGAAAGCGCTGGGTTTCCTTCGACGACACTCAAAGTATCGAGACAAAGGTACATAAATAAAGTAAATTTTGTAATCATAAGTACAATATTACTGAATTTTAAAAATCCATTCAGACTTAATTATTTTGGATTTGGATTCAGGTAAACTACGCGATCCAATCTAAACTGAAAGGGATAATGGCTTGGACCATAGACACGGATGATTTTTCAGGTAAAGCTTGCAGACCTTTTAATGAAGGGGAATCGAAAGTCACGTATCCTTTGCTAAGGACTCTCAATTATGCACTCTCCTTGAATGCGAGTCAAGAAAGCGATGAGATTGGCCGATCCATCCCTGTAGGTCCCCAAGTACACAAACATGAGGAACAAGAGGTACTGAAGTCAGCCAGTGAAAGTAAGAGTTCTGCAAATTGTATTGCTTTATCAGGTCCAGTTCTTTTAATCATTGCGTCTGTTACGATTTTCGCTTAACACATCGAAAATATTTTCACCTGTAAACACAGTACTTTTTTCCATTTACTACTCTATCAGTGTTTAAAAATATTAAACAAAAAAAGTAAATATTACATTTGAAATGATAAACTGGAATAATTTAAAATGTGGTATCTGTGGTTTATATTCTAAACTCTTGCATGAGAACCTGTGTTTGTTCATGAAAATTATTTCAACACTAAATATCTGTAGACTTTGTTCATTAGTCTTGACAACTTTATTTATATTGCTAGTTTGACATTTTGCAGAGTTCGGAAGTAACTGTTACTGGTCCATATAAGGAAATAAGTACAAATAGCACAAAAGGGCAATATCAGCATTATCATTCGGTTCCCAAATTTATTTATCCTTCGCATAAATGTCTCTCAATATTCACGTTTGTATTCATGCTCATGCATTTTAATTAAAATGTTAGATAATTTCTTTAGTTTCATAATATTAAAAATGAAATGTTGAAATATTTACCCGAAACTAAAGAAATTATCTAACATTTTAATTAAAATGCATGATCATGAATACAAACGTGAATATTGAGAGACATTTATGCGAAGGATAAATTTGGGAACCGAATGATAATGCTGATATTGCCCTTTTGTGCTATTTGTATTTATTTCCTAATATGGACTCAGTAATAGTTACTTAGTAATTTCTTTAGTTTAGGATAAATAGCTTTAAATAATATTAAAATTGGAATGTTGAAATATTTATCCGAAACTAAAGAAATTGATGCAGCGAGAAATCTAGTTTTGGAATTACTAAAACCTGTTGTCTTGTCATGTAAATTCTGATGAATCGGTTGAGCACGTGTCAAGTCAAGCCAACATGACAATTAATTAGGTAAGGTATAATCGCTTCTTCGTATTAGTTACACCTTACCTATACAGTATTCTACGCTTTACTATTTGTGAAACCACTTAAATTAGCATTTTTACGTAACCCATCAAAATTATGCGATTCTGTCAGATTAAAAGCACTATTGTCACGATAATCCTAACCAGATACATATACAATTCTCAATTGGTAATTGCGTGTATGTACATCCTCTTCTTTAATCGATTATCGACAAGCAAATGCGGCTCTTCTCAGAAAAGATCTGCTTAAGCGACCATTCAAGGTAAGGGCAATCGTTTTACCGCTTCGCTTCATCCATATTCCATACACTCATAGCTTGCAAATTTCTGGGGATGTTTTAGGGGAAATGGTTTGTTGTAAGTGGAAGTGGTATTATAGTTGTATGGCATCAATTGAAGTATGTTTCTTATTTATCATGATGAATGATTACTCCGCAAACGCTCCTGTAGGTACGTCAGCAGCTGCGGTCTAGTGGAAATGGTTGCAGATAATATTCTATTGCAATTTACCTACGTATCTCATTTTCTTTATAAAGCCGGTGCCACCTAGAATCTCTGTCAGTGTACTGGCAAACTTTAATTAAAACTGGAAATTCCACTGTTTAAAATGAGACACCTTGGAACATTCGGTCTCCTCTTTTCCATGTTGGTACTGCAGCAGCAGGCCTCATGTCAGGATATAAATTATTTTGGTGTTGCTTATTCCCCGTACGTCAAATCCGATGGCTCCTACTGGAACTCCTATACCGTTGAGGACATAAAGAAAATGTTGAGAATAGTACTCAGTAAGCATAACGCCGTGTCGACGTACTCCATGGGAGTGGGAGGTACACGATCTAATTACATTTCATCAAGCCAAAATTAGATTTTCAGTTGACACGCCATTGCAGGAATTGATTGAAAAATTTATCATGATTTTAATTACAGACTACAACGTAGATAAACCATGGGACCAGGGAGATAGTAATTGCCTGATTCCCCGTGCTGCCGCCCAAATTAATGCCGAATATCGTTCCGTAGTGCTCTCCGTCTCCCAGGGTATTTTTCAAAATGAAAATGCCAGAATCCAGCAGCGCGAAATCGACAACGCTTTCGCTGCAGTCCAGGAAGCCAACTCTATCTGGCCAGGAACCGTATGGGGTCTTACATTTACTAATGAATATGTTGTCAGCCAACAAACTGGCCAGAAGGTATTGGACATGATTCGAAACAACAAAGCAAGAGCTAATCAAATGGGCATTCGCGTGGGAACTAGAGTCCACATCTGTGGAGAAATCTGGGGAGGGCCAAACCAAGACATTTTAGCAGAAATCGCAAGGAATTCAGACTTCATCATGTGCAATTTATACCCTGGCCGTAATTCAGATAATGCTGACAGGGCAGTTCAAGCCATTAGCGATGCTTATTATAGCGCTAGAGATGGTTTCTGGAGATTCAATCCAAATTTGGAGGTACAAATTGGAGAAACCGGATGGGCAAGCGAGGGAGAGAGCTTCTTTAATCCTCCTCATTTGAATACGGTGGAGAACTTGAGGAATTTTTGGGTTGCCATGGGCAGATGGGCACAGGATAATAGGGTCAAAGTTCAAATGTTTGAAGCTTTTGACGAGCCATGGAAAACTGGTCTTCCCGGCGAAAAACATTTTGGCTGGTGGAAACGCGCTCCTGATAATAGCAATTATTATATTGAGAAGCCTACTGGAAACATCATTAATTAGAATGTCTGAAATTGGAAAAAATATTTCTCATTAAAGTCATGCCATGAAATTGATATTGTTTAATCAGTACTTATCATCATAATTGGAATTGAACAGTCGAGTTTACATTTCCGCATAAAAAAGGCGCAACCAGTGAATTACAACTTACAATAACAATTAACAAAGTAGACTTACAATACTTTGCACATTAACTAGCCAACTTACTCATTTTATTAGCAAATATTGGAAATTGTAGGACATTAATTAATCGCATCACAAAAGGCACAGTAGTGTATGCATATCTCAGGTGTCAAGTCCTGAAGGAAGGGAAGGACTTTTTGATTATCTGAATGATTACTGGCAGTCCTGACTTTATATTTACCTAAATACGTTTAATGGAAATATCTCGAGAAATTACCGTTCTGTTAGTAAAGAGCATGCAGCTACACAAAATACATGCGTACCTATATGCGTCATTATCATTGGATAGAAAAGCAGGGATTGTTTTAGTTTGTCATAGTCATGCATGACGAGTCATAAGGAGTCTCACAAAATTTTGGAGCAAAACTGAACAAACATTTGCTGTGGTCAGACCGGATCAACCCAGCCTCTCTCTCGAGAAAGTTTGATTCCAGTCATATTAGATTGTCCCCCGGATCTTCAGAGTTGTGATATTTTAACTTCGATTCGACATGATACACTAACTTTGAAATTGTAAACGTCTCCGTAGACTGATTATCCTTGAGCTATCGCGAAGTCAAAAATATGCTAAAAGGTTCTATAAGTGACTCAAATTCATCTAGCTCTTATACATCTACAATTATAATTATTTCATTCATCGTGCACACATGCTGTCGTTTCATACCATCCTCAAATGTATGATCCATTTTTTAGTGTTTTTTGTCTGTCGTCGGGGGCATCCAAATTTTTGAGAGCACCACGATTTAACATGTATGCAAATGCCACTTGTCTCATGACACAAATTAGAGGTCGGAAAACGGCGCAATATTTTGTCATCAATCACGCCATACACCCACGTGATAGGTGCATTAGGAAATACTAGATTGTAGCAGTTAACACGTGCTAACCACCCCAAGTTGATTGCAAGGGGTTTCAAAGGTGGCCAAAACTCGAACCGACAGTTGATTCCCTTTTAAAGGCAAAATTAAACAATAAGGCAATATACATACGATATTGGGCGAAGGCGTTTATAATTGATAGAATGCGTAATCCATAAAACGAAGAGCCATCGTTGACCACTCTTAACAGTTGGTGTGCTGCTCGGACGTTCAGTGGTCAACAATAGTCAAGGTTCGGCCAATTTAACCTTATCCAAAATAAGCTGGTGAAAGTCTAAAATGGCAAACTTAAAGAAAACTGGAAAGAAAGATGAGGAGGAGGATTTCGAAGACTATCAGAGAAAGTGCTTAGGCTGCGCAGGGTATCTCGCGATGACTAGATTCTATATCGCTGAGTATGAAAGCAAATCTGGAAAAAGTTATTATGTTGAGAATAGCTCATCTCGTGCTCAAATCTCATTTTATCTACAAACTATCAACACTTTGTTCAAACTAGCTTATCTTTCACATCTCCTTATTAACAAGTACAGCACCATTGCTTTTCTTGATAAAATGGCCTTGTCTTGCTACCTCTTGATTGTCGCACAGATGGTTATCTTGTACTGGATATGGCTTCCAAAATACCCACTGTATGGTAAGAAGTCGAGATAATGACAAGAATAATGTCAAGTATTATAATTTGTTGGTTGAATTCTGCTTTTATTGTTCTTCTTCAGAAATTTTGTATAGGAGCTGGACGATAGAAAACGATATCTACAGAAGTCTCGGGAAGCCCCAGAAGCTAAAGAAGAAAGTGAAAAAGCAGCTCAAGAATACTGTTATGATTCATTCGTATGTCATGCCATATCCTGGAATATGATGTGAAGCGCTATTAGGGAAAGAGAGAGCTAAAATAATATAAAAATGTATTTTTTCTTATGATGTCAATCACAGAATGATTGCTTTCATTGGAAGCCTCTGTTTCGTAATCCAGTACAGCGGAAACCCAAAATACATGCTATGGAGCTATGCCGTAATAGAAGACGAGGAAAACTGGATTTACTTTGTTCTCTTTGGGGTACGCACGCCTTTTATATTATGCGACTTACATAAAAAACTAAGTTGATGCAAGTCCTTACAAATTATTTGTTTCTGAAGCTACATGAGTTTGTCTGCATGTTCTACGCATGGAACCTTATGGTCGGCGCAAATGGGATATTTGCAGCTCAAGCAATTGTTTTCTCAAACTTGATCAAAAACATGTCTGAGGCAGTGCGCGTCCTCAATGCAGACAATGACCTAAGTAATGGCGATTGTAAAACGACAAAAATCAATATACAGACATTTCGTTCCAACAGGATTAAATACAGGAACATCTCCACCCTATTGTTTGACTACAGACGATTGCTCTTAATTAATGAAGAGTACAACAAATGTGTCAGTTATAAAACGGTTTTTCTTCATGTTATCGGATACTGTCAGTTCATAGCCGACTGTTTCGTCGTGTTCCAGGTCTTGAAGTTACCTGGAACAGGAATTACTGATATATGGTACTAAAATATTATGTAATAATAACAGTAATAAGCTACGTCACTGAATAAAAAGTTAATGCTTTTTTCCCACAGGTTCTTTGTGGAAGATTGTGCCGCATCTTCACTCTTAATATACCGCGTGTACAACCTAATGAGCAGAGTGGAACAGGCTAGTCAACAGTTTTTTAAGGAAATGCTCCGGCATCTAAGAACCGTTCCATCTACAGAGAGAAAGCATTTGGATAAAACGATAACGACGGCTAGAATCATGTCACTAAAACTCGGGCCATGTCCAGTTACAAGACAGACGGTATTGAGTGCAATGGATATTTTAAGCAATTATTATATTTGCGTTGCATTCTGGAGTTAGTATATTAGTATCACATATATTTTCATATAATTATTTTCCAAATGCCTATGCAATAAATTAAATTTATCGATTGGAAAGTTTTACTCAGAAAGATTCTTGTTGGCAATAAAGTTTTAGAATAAAAAGAACTGAAGTATTTTTTTTATTAAATCAACTACTGCGACAAACAGCATTAGTCGGTCTAAAAATAACTTAATTTGTCACGAACGCAGAAAAAAGCGACATTGCTCTGCATAATCCAAGTCCATTGTACTAAATATTGAAGGACTGAATTTCTAAGTTTGAGTTAATTGAAGCCCTGCCATTCACGAATCATGAATACCAGACTCAATGAAGTTACAAGTTACAAAATATGTTTTTTATTTGAATATAGTCCATAAAGAAAGTTCTTCATAATATGAGTCAACAAAACAAATTAGTATAATGACAATAAACACAATGGAAATCATGGTCGAGGCTCTGTTCCTAATTGAATACGCATAATATACTAAACGTATTATAATAGGTTGTTATGCCAAATGCCTAATTGTCTCAATCGCTTATCAACAAACATATTCCAAGCTGAGGATGGATGTTTTCACGGGGGTAACCACGTAATACAAATCTTTAAGTATTTACCAAAGCTCCGCGTGGATCAATTGTCTATTCTAATTACAGTGGATATGTAACGAAATTCGGAATATTCGGATTTAGACTTACATGAACCCTTTCACCAAAATGCATGGGAAATATAAACCGTGCAACCACTTCACATCACATGACAGTGGAGATAAATTTTTGTCGGGAGCATTCAACTGATTTTCCTCAATCAAATCCAATTTAATTTGAAGTGAAAGTAAAACATTACAAAATCATGACGGAAAACGGAGAACCCCAGGCTCAATCTCAGGAAAGTAATCAAGTATTTGCAAGTTACCAGCAACATGTTTTGAATAATTTGATTTATGTTGGCATTTCGAGACACTTCGTGGATACCGATAGATCTCATACCTTCTCTTTAAGATCAAGCTCAAGCTTTGCTCAACTAACTTTTTATCTAATTTTAGCAAATTCATTAATCAAAGGAGTTCATATTATTTACATTTTGTTTGACAAGTTTGGGATACTTGAGTTTCTCGATAAGATCTCGGTAGTTTTGTTCAGTCTAATATTCGGGATCATGATCCTTTCCTATTCCATTTGGTTCTCAAGGTATCCCTTGTACGGTACGTACATATATGTATTGATAATTTAAGATGAGGTGCTAAATTTGTTCTTGATACTGTTGCGTTATGTAATTACATCTTACAAATTAAACTTTTCAGAGGTTATTCATCGTTCCTGGACGGTAGAAAACTTCATTTTTGAAAGACTGGGGAAACCTGAGGATATTAAGGAAAACGTGGAGAAAAATATGAAGGCAACGGTTTGGATACATTTGTAAGTTAATTAACGACCAAAATAATATGCAATCTTTGAACTTATTGAATAAGACGAGCCTTTTCAACAATTTTCTTACTTTGCCCCAGAGCCATCTCATGGATCGGTTGTTTCTGCCTAATCGTTTCGTATTACTCATTTCCCAAATACTACACTTTTACTTATGCCTCGTTTGAAATAGAAAGTTCCATTTTGTGTGTATTACTTGGCTTGCATGAATTCATCTTCATGATGCACGCTTGGGTATTAATGACGAGTTCAAATTCTCTATTCACAATTCGAGGGATCGTCCTAACCAATATAATTGATCGAATGACATCAACGATATACCGCCTAAATCAGATTGAAAGAAAAAATGAGCCATCCAAGACCTCCATATTAAAGATGCCCGGAAACAATCACAATTTCCAAAAGGATAAAACATATCGAAAAGTAGAAGAAATTATAGCTGATTATATAAAACTAACTCTGATTACCGAAGAGTACAACAAATGGGTCAGCTACAAGACCGTGTTCCTCCATACTTGTGGATATTTTCAGTTCATTTCTGACGTCTTTTTAGGTGTTCAGATATTAAGAATTCCTGGATTTGGCGTCATGGACATTTGGTAACCTCAGTCAAGGTCACGATTCATATGCATAAAAGATGTTGTCGGTAACTGATTTGAAAACATGTTTGTAGGTTTTATATTGAGGATAGCCTGGCATCAATGTACATGATATGGAGGTATGGTAACTTCACGTTTTTGCGTTTACCAACAATAATTTATTATCAGGAAGAGATTCGAATTTTTGTTTCGTATAGAGTGTATGAATTCATGAGTCAAGTGGAACCAGCCAGTAGGAATTTCCTCAATGCTTTAAAGCACTACCTCCGATATCTACCCAACACTGCAAGAACGAAACATATTCAGAAGACTATGAAAACAATGAAATTACTTTCTTTGAAAATCGGACCATGTCCAGTGAAAAGATCAACTGTGCTAAGTGCAATGGAAATTTTGGGAAACTATTACATTTGTGTGGCCCTATGGTAATTTAGTTAATGCGAAGCCTTATGGCACTATATGAATAGTATGATTTACTTCAAATTCAAATAAACTTTATTTACGTGTTTTAAAAGGTCAGTCATAATAAAATGTCTGTTTTTGAACTCTTAACACGAACGGTACTCGTCACAGTAAAATGAAATACAAGATGTAACTTAAATTCGCAGATTGTAATAAAAACATAACATGCATGTAGTTGCCATAGCCAAAAAATCATAAGATACAACCAGACCTTTACACAAATCTACTGACTGCTGATTTACAGCTACTGAATGTTTTTTGTTGATGAAACAAAGAGCTTGTTCTTCATCCTTTCACTACAAGCAAGGTTCATTCATAATTCCATTATGAAAGGGGCTGCTAACTCTGTTCCGCCATTTATAGTCAGGGACTAGGCCATTGTCATTCATTACTAGGAATGTTAATGGATGTGAACTATGCACAAAAACACACTCACTAATCCCTGCCTTCCTAACGGTACTGCTTCATATGATTTGGTATTTATTGGCATGAATCATACTATCTAAAAACGATGCTGGTCCTGCAAGTCTCCCTGTTCCAATCTAGCAAAAATGTCAGGACGGATTGGACAAGTGTGCTAGTAATTTAAAATACCTAAATATGAGTAGCAGGGTTAATGGGGACAGATGTTTACTCATTTTAGAAACAGGAAATGAAATTGAGCACAGAAAAAAACTATTTAAAGAACATTTGGATCTCCGTGCAGTCTCATAGTCGAAGGGATTGACTCGCTGAATAACGCCCTTCTGGATAGTTCTGATGATGTATAAAAATGGAGGTGCGAATGACGCGATCTCGTCCATTTTGCCAATTACGATCACAAAGTCTAGATCAAACTCGTTCTTTACGCAGCAAAAATGTTGAGATCATTATACCTTGGATTAGTTTCCATAGTTTTAATTCAACTGGAGACAGCTCTAGTCGCTTTCGCAATGAAATCAACGTTCATGGAACATATCGTAAGTATATTCAGTATTACAATGCCCCAATAGTATATTTTTGCATTAAAGGTGATTTAATTATTTTTAGGGACCCGTGTATTGCTTGGCTGACTGGACATGCAATAACTACTGCTTCCCCTACGACAAGGTTCCCTGCTGCGCTAGTGCAAACAGAATGGGCGCTGAGGTCAAGTTCGGAACATGTCATTGCTGCGAAACGTGGACTTTATGCAATGACCAAGCTGCCCTCGGATGTGGATCTTGCACGGAAGTTTACGTTAGGTCGAATTTCGACTTCAAGGATACAAAGCCATGCCCAAAGAAGTCGAGTGGGAACCTTTTTTCATCCATTTTTTCAAAGCAGGCAAATGAGCCCAACGAGGAGGACATTTAATCGTTTTTGAATTTAAAATAATTTTGATTGTTAATTCTCGCACACCAAATGTTTAGTGAAAGAAATAAAGAGTCGTCATTGCAAATTATTTCCTTCATTTTAATTTTATTATTTACAGAGAAACATCGGTTTCTGACAAGTTACGTCACGCAGTTCCACAAATAAGAGAATCTCTTAAATAAAATTGTTATTCTCGATTGAATTAGTCAGTCAACTTATTTCACTATAACTATAATTATTTAACACCAAGAACAATGTTTTTCATTTTTTAATTGATTATCAATAATAATAGGTATTATCTTAAGGATGAATCACAACTATTTTATCTTATCTTAGTATTTAGGCCCTAACCAATTCAAATTCAAAGCGTTCCTGAGTCATCAAACGTACTCTGTAAAATCATCGACAACGAAAGAGTTTCGTTTCGGCACATTTCCTCCACCTCCAACAATGTTCCCTGTGGATCCGCTAGGAATAGCACTCCCTCCTCCACTGTTGATCAGCGAATCATTGAGTTCCTGAGCGGAGAGAGATAGGCTTCCAGCGGCCCCTCCTTGACTTCCTACGGAATCCGGGAAAAGTCTTGCCCTCAGTCTCTTAATCGCCCTTAGCCTTTCCAGCCAGTTAGAAGCGTAAGGTTCTTGATTCTGCGAGATCTTTCTGTAGATCACTGAAGCCAAGTTTGAGTGTAAGGCAAGCTGCCTTGCCATAATAGGAAGATTTTGATCCGAAACTATCTTTACATCTGTATGACCAATATTCTCAGCTAATGAGGGCTTCGCCTTGACAAAGACTCGGTTTGTACGATGGTCCAGCGGCTGGATTATCACACATGCGTACAGAAATTGGCACTGCAATGCATAAAATAAAAGATAAAACTATCTGACTCATTAAACATGTCATACAAATGAATTCATTGTCTCGTCGTCTCATATAATCCAGCACCTTGAGGCTGTTTGTTGTGCTATCAGTGGAGGGAAGAAGGAGTGGCTTGCTTGCACTATGGCTACCAAATATTCCTTGTCCACACAGTTGGAGAAAAATGAAGCTGGGCGATATTCCGGACCTAATCCCAGGATCCACTCCGCCCAATCCTGAACGCGAGATGTCTCCAGACCCAACACTCATTATTCGACGAACGGAAGACTGAGAGTTGTTGCGCCGTGCTGGGGTCATTACTGAAATTGTAAACATTCTATCGCGTTTTAAAGGAGTCAGTTGCAGAGTTTGTAAAGGATCTTGGGGATGTCCTTGAGTAGCTGCTCCCTGAGGAGTGGGTGGAGGGCTTGAAGTTGATGGCTTCAAAACCATTGCCACTGATTCTGATTCAGACTCGGATCTACGTTCTTTTTCTTCCGGAATTGGACCGCAGGAGGGAAGATAACTCGACTGCTTAATTCCGTCCACTTCATCCGGCCCTTCGCTTCCTGGAGGGCCTTTAGCCATTTCTGGAGATGAATTCGATCTTTTCACTGGAGTCTTCTTAGGATCAGGAGACTCTCTTCCTACCGATGCTGGAGGAGACGTACTCCCATCAGTTCTGTCACCAAGATTATCTTTGTTTTCTGGAACCTTTGCAACATGTTCTTCTCGGACCTCTTCTGTTTGATTCCGATTTTCTTCTTGTGACTGCTCCAGCTCCTCTAAGCTGCCCTTTCTAGTAGTCTCGGGGACTTTGGCCTCGTCTTCTCTACAACCTTCTCCATGCAGCTCTGTTTTTGCATTTTCCACAATGTCGTTGACATACAAGGCACATAGATTGCTCACCAGCCTGTCGCCCGTACTTGCGCCGTACGTCCATCCCGTCACGCTGCCGCCAATGATGTTTTGCACTCTCATCATCCAGCTCGTGTTTCCTGTAGGCCTCCGGATCAAAATTTCAGCCCATCCCTGACACCAACACATGCAGATTTGAGCGTTAGCTCCTTCTTTCCGGCCAGAGCCATCCCGACTACGAACCTCCTTCCGTTCCAGCTTATTCTCCAAGTGTAAATCATCGTGATGCTGTCTCCCCTTATCAACCACAGCTTCTTGTTGTGGATGCACCATGGCAGACTTGTGTCGTCTCCTCTCGGATCCCGATGAATATTGCCCGCTGCCTCCACTTCCACTTATCGTGTTGCTCCTTTTTACACCCACCGCTCCTCCGCTCCCTTCCCTCCCCTCTTGTTCGTCGTAAGAATGTTGTCCTACAAGCAGTGATCGTTTTGTGCTGCTACCACCACCACTTTGGCTTTGATTTTGTTTACACGTGACCCAGCATCTGTCGCACAAGCCCTCCCTCAGCTCCTTCTGGCTACATCCACTCGTGCTGATAGTTATGATTCTGTTGTCGATCATCCAGCTCATCGTGTTTCCTCCATGCTGGGTGAGAAATCCAGCACTGTCAAACCTACTGGGAAGAGGAGAACAATCCGCAAATGCGTAACGAGCCATAAGGTCAACGCACGTTTCAGTCAGTTCTTGATGGAACTGAATTGTATTTGAATCCACCGGTTGATAACTCGACTGCCTTGATAATCCATGGACACTGCTTTGTCCGGACGTCATCCGTTCTCGCCTCCTGTTATGCTGGTCATTCAGAGAATTCGACCGTTTCCGACTCGAGCTGTCTTCATTGACCAGTGAATATTTCTCGTTGGTGGCTTCAACATAGGGCGCCCAAACATTCGATTCCAGACCTTTGATTATGTAAGAAACGAAACCTTTACGAAAGCTCAGTCTGCACTTGAGGAACCATAACGCGATGACGTGATGTGCCAGGGAGACGACGTAGTGATTAAATTTGAATGGATTGGTATAAGGAAGACATATAGCAAAGATGCTCATGTACTGGTCCTGCACGAAAGAGGCAAAAACTCGGGGAAGATGGATCAATGTTGATAGGAATTCTAACACGGGTATGGCAATATTAGACTTCGGCGATATTTTAGACAATGACAGTAAAATTTCAGGGATTAGCTTATGCATCACTTCCTTCATCTCCAGAGTACAGGTGGTCAAGGCCGAGATGCATATTCTCGAGCACTTGGAAACCAGACCGTATTCTAAACATTTGACTATTTGTTGTTGAATCTTTGTGTCTAAAGAAGAATGATAAGAAACCAGAGATGTAAGGGCTGGAAACACGAACGATTGAAAATCTGAACGGGAGAAGCGAGGCGGTGTGTTTCTGAGACTACTAGTGTCACCGGATCCAAAGTAATTCTTGTCCATGACCATGAAGCAGAGGGAAGCTGCAAGCAAGTCCACATCGTTTCCGTGTTTGGAGAGAATCAATGCTTTGTTCTCCATTACATGAGGAAGCTGCAACAATACAAGCTCAAGAATCCTCCAGTCCTTCTCCTTCTTGAGACACGAGATAACTTGTTTGCATGCAGCAGTCAAAGAGATATAGCTGACTAAAGGAGGCCCACCGGGCTTTGTATCTTGTGATGATTGAATGGGAGGGGATACTCCCCCAAGGTGGTATGTATGCGGATCAATAAGTTCTGACGATGCTCCAGATTCACGAGAATCACGATGATCAACGGCGAGATATGAGCTGTAGGCTTCGATCACGTCATTATCATTCGGGAAACCAAGGTGATAAAGGGCATTGGCACGAATGCGGAAAAAACATTCGAAAATTTTGTACCGGATTTTGGAACATTTCTCCAGGCAGTTGCTCTTTGTTTTGTAGTGCTTCTCAAGGTGTCGCACTAAAATTTTAAAGGCGGTCACTGCTATGGAGCTTGGAAGACTGTATATCTTTCTTTGGAATATGCGAATAATGCCTATAATGCCAACTAAAATGTCCTGGACCTCAGACTCGGAGTAGTAGTAGGTGGGACCATCGGCAGATTTTTCTAATTCAAAGGGTCTGTTTACAACTTTCTCTACGTAATGGAGGAGATCGTGACCTTTCTTTGAACGCGATTCAGTAAGAAAATCGACCAAGAACTCGACACAATGTTGCCTGATGTTTTGGTCTGACTCTCCTTCGATATTTTTCAAATTTGGTAAGATAACGTTGTCGAGAAGAGCTTCCTCCAAGGTATCTTGGTTCATTAAGCATATTTTCTTGATCAAAGATAAGGCTTGGAGCCGCAAGGGTGCACGAGTCTCTTTTTGAAAATGGATGAGGGTGAACTGTACCAAGTTAGGAAGGAATGAGGACGTTGACGAGTTGAGTAGTTTAATATGCTTATGTTTTAGAAGTTTCTCGATGCTTGGGACTGGTCGTGAGTGGCATATGGGTTCTACAACTTCCTCCCAGTAAGTATTAACGTCAGCGCAAAAGGTTTTCGTAGGAAGAATGGCTTCGATCAAGTCTAAAGTCTCGTGGATTTGACTAAGAAATTGTTGATTGTTTCGAATGAGTTGGAGTTGATAGAATGTTATCTCACTGTTTTGTTGACCAGATGCTAGGTTATTGGTATTGACGTTAGCAGCGGAAAGGGCGGAAGCTTGATATTCTTGCTGCTTAAAGAAATCAATTATTTTCTTCATTATACTCAACACTAAGCCCCATCCGATGACTTGTAAGGAGTCTGCGCTATGACGAATTAAATCCTGAACGCGAAGAAGTACTTCGTAAGTTATCAAAGGGTGGTTTCGAGTCAACGCCTGCATGCAAAAAGAAAAAAGTCAGTTAATTAATACTGTTCCTGGCTAAATTTCAATTACTTAATCCCAACATTAAGCACAAAAAACTTCAAACGTACGACTTCATATGCTCCCAGCACCACACCAATGATTCCACCCCCGCCTCCACCAGCACCTGCACCACGTGTTAAGGTCCTTACAACTCGATTACTGCCACCCCATAGAACCAGTCCCGTGAAAAATACGGCCCCGCGGACGATAGAATTCATTTCTAGTTCACTGGACACTCCCCCAGAGTTTTGTGTTGATGTTGGTCCATTCGAACTACTGCTTGACAATAAAATTGTTTCTGCTTCTGATGGCGAAGTAGATGGTCGTGGCGTAGACTGTGCATCAACATTCATGAAATTGATTAAAGTGTAGAGCCCAGAATAGCCGAGGTGGGTTCCAAGAAGATTCCGCATCACTTTCCAACTGGGGACGCAGAGGGCATCCACATTTACAGTACGGCACAACGTGGCAATCACAGCTTGGAGAGTAATGGGAGGTATCATCGAATACCTATATCCATCAAAAAATGTCTAGCATTAAATCAATTCACTTTGCTTTTTCATTCATTAATGTAATAAATTCGTGTTTACATGACTATTGTATTCAAAATATTGATGCAGGCGATAGTATCTGGAGCATGGGAGCGCGTGAGTGCAGTGATACAAGTATGCCTTGAAATTTGAAACAATCGTTAACAATTTAAATTGGTTCTTGATACTTAAATTTGAATTAATCAAGGAAACTTACTGGATGATTCCCGCAAGGATATCGTCATCTAAAAAGCTGCAATTAAATTTCACAACATTGGTCAACAGTGCCATAAACTCCTCTACACTAACGGACGTTACACTCGTGCCAATAACTTCTCCTCGCACCATCCAACGCAGCAGAAAAGGTCCAACCTTCTCCTCAATATACCCCAGGTTCCTTCCATTCTCCGTTAAAGATACTAGAAGATGAAACATGTGGTAAGTATCTTCTAACTTCTCGTGGGAATTGAGAAAGGAGAAGACTTTTGCCCTAAAATATCCTGGTTTCTCGAACTGAGCTTGGATGATAGTGGTAAAAGCACTGAACACAGAGTGACGGGTGATCATATCTTGAGAAGAGAATAAGTCGTTCGTCAGGGTCCATAGTTTCTCAACTGTGTTGGGTTCTATCCTTTTCGTATGACATGAGTCTGAAACGACCTGAAGAGCTTTCAGACGAACAGGCACTGGTTGAGTTCCAGTCAAATCTGAACAGAGCTCTGGAGTGAGCAGCACCGGCCCAGAGGAATACTCCGGATAAAGCTTTGGAGTGTTATAGTAACCTAATGAACGGGAAAAGACAAGTGACGTGACAAACAGTCTCACATTTCTATAGCATCAGTATCAAAACATAACTTATTGAGCTCCATACCTCCTGCCCCACCTGCTCCTGCCGCAGCGTTAGACCCTTTCCCAAACTTTCCAAAGAAAGCTTTAAACTTCTCATTAAATGACTTTGTCTCCTTATTTCCAAAAACGCCCTGGCTTTGACCCCCTGAGTTTTGGTGATGCAAGTGGTTCCCATGGAGCCCACCGGATCCTGATGGTCCAGAGCCACCCCCAGCATTAAAATTGGAGTTGTCATTCATTCTACCTACCGATAGTGACTACAAATCACAACGACCACTATCAGGCTAACCTTGACCTTAGGTTCACTAAATAACGACAGACTTAACTATACTTGTAAATGTTTTAGGCGAGGATTATGCTCATCATTCAACCGAATCTCAAACCCAGTATCTAGCGAGCAAGTTTAATAAACACCTGTTCTACATTTCCTAATCTTTCGAGCTACATTTTTGCAGTGTCAGTAGTATTAAGAGTGTCAACCAACATGTTCAGTTAATTTTCCGGTCCGGGGAAAATATTAAAATGGAAGTAGAAAGTCAAAAACCAATTAAATTTAGTACGTGTCCACAGAGTAATAAATTTTTTAAGGAAAGCACAACAACAGGAAAAATGGCCTTGAGATTTGTTTACTCGTCTCGTGCAGGAAAAAATGTTCTTTCTTTCTGCAGCAGCAGCAGAGCTGATGATGTGATGATGAGCGGAGAGCAGCAAAGGAGCACGCACAATATAATATGCTCTGCGGTATACTCCTTCGATATAAGCTACAGCTCTGTTGAGAAGGGCTGAATTGATTGTTGCTTGTTGAGTTTATGAAAAGAGGAGGTTCTCTTTGTTTTTTAATGGAGAACCAGCTGATACTGTACGTGTGCATTGCATTGCTCACTTTCTCAAAAGTCAAAGAGTCTCGTGCAAGAGGTCTTACTACACGGCTTTCACCTTATCTTGTCCGATCTCGCGAAATGATTTTCCAGTTGACTCACGTAAAAATTCTGAAATTATTGGAAGATTGAATAGTTTGCGGTTGGCCTTTTTAAGGGTGTATTGTATGGTAAAGTTTTCTCTAAATTTGATATTTACATCTTGTTTCTAGCTCTGTAATAAGAATCAATACTTCGATTTTTGTAATAATAAATGAATGAAATTTTTACTTGACTCTTTGAAGGAAAATGGTTTATATTATGCCGTTGACAACATGATCACATTGATCACGATCACTTACTGCATTGAAGCATTAAGAATTTAAACGACAAAATTTAAAATCATTGACGATCTAAATAAAAGAAAGGCGGCATGGAAGGGGAAAACGCCGGCTTCTGGTTAGGATAAAATCTAGTTTACTAAAATTATCTGGCATGCATGTCTAAGGTGATTACAACAACGATGATTTATTGAGTGCATTGTGAACACTGATGTATATTGTAAGTGTTTGAAAGTTAAATGAAGTGTAATTTTAACGGCTAAAATCCTATTAATAATCCGTTACTTAATGCTCAACTCACTCTTAATGATGTTTTCACGGCTTTTTAAGACTCAAGCCTCTTTCGTTTTCACACTCTTGGTCTTAATTAGTTTGTTAAAGCCGGGAATATTGGCTAGTGAAAATAATTCAAGCAGTAGTAATCACAGTACTGCTCGCCAGTCAACATCAACGACGCCACATTTTTTACCCCTTTCAAGCAACGAGTCAGGCATCGATCCAAATGGTTATGTGGCGTATTGTCCGTGTATGGGTGAGTCGAGTTATCAATCAGAATACAAGAGTATCGTTTAGTTCATATTTGCCAAGGCAACTGTCGAAAAATGAGTTTAAGAGTCTTAACATTTTACTTTTTAATTATTATAAAGGACGGTTTGGCAACCAGGCGGATCAATTTCTGGGGGCGTTGGCGTTCGCGAAGTCAATAAACAGGACGCTAATTTTACCAGCTTGGATTGAGTACATCCCATTCAAGAGTGGTTCGGTAGGGGCAGTAAATGTAATATAATCCGTCATTAATCAACTTGGTTTTAAATATTTACCTTATTCTAGATTCAAGTCCCGTTTGATCAATACTTTAAGCCCGAGGAGATTCTGAGGTATCATCGGATGATATTAATGGAGAAGTTCATGTCGGAGATTGCACCATTTATTTGGCCTCCAGATAAGCGAATCGGTAGGTATACGCCTGTTTAACGCTTTTAGGCTACTGGCTACTTGCCACAGCGGACACTTGCCACACGTTTGCACCAAATTCACAATTTCCCACTTCTGAGTTTGCACCACTCTGTATATAAAATAAGTTTGCACCAGTCAGCATGGA
>JAHZNI010002591.1:0-13218 GCA_027744415.1 Seira ritae
TATTTGCCTGTAACTTTATTAGTGTAACTTGGTAAGTGTATGGTGATTTTTTTGGTAATAAAATGAAGACGAGACGAAGCAAGTCTGCTGTGAAGGCAGTGACATTCGAAGATGACGAAGAAGCCTTCGAAGGAGACGCAATATGTTCATTAAAACCAGATCTTTTCAAACCTGAAGATTTCCTCACGTAAGTTAAATTATTGAAGTAGAATGATACAGTTGATAGCTCGGACCCTATAATAAAATAAATAATACTTTTTATTGCGATTAAATTTTTTCCAGTGCTAATGCAAAAATCGCTACGCTGAGTCTTGATCTCTTGGAGAGGATTTATGACCTTACGAAGTCTTCAGAAAATGGTGGCTCCCTCGACGACCCCCTAGGTTTACAAACTGAATCTCTCAAGTTTAAACCATTGAAGAAGAAGAAAAATAAACAGCGTATCATTTCTAAGGCTGAAGCTCCGGTTCCGAAGTTGATTACGCAAAATTTCGACGAAGATCAAATATGGGAGGAGGTAGAAATACAGAATAAATTCATGTTCGAGAATCTTGTCAGTTCAGTTTCCAAGCTGTTAGCTTATCAGAAGACACCGGTAGATGCGGATTCTGACGTGGAAAGTATATCGGAGAATGGAAGCGAAGAAGAAGAAGCGACTTTCAATCACGAGGATGATGGTGAAGACCAAGACGATTCTGATTTCTTTGAGTCCGACGAAAAATATAGGAAACGAGATGCAGTGAACGAAAAGAGGTACCCCAAGTCTGTGGTTGACGATAAGTTCTTCAGCTTAGCCCAAATGACGGAATATATCGAAAGAATAGAGGCAGAGGAAGAAAAGCCAGCTAAGGATGACGATGAAAATGAATCTGATGGCGATGATGAAGACAGTGTCGACATGTTTGATATGCCCAGTGACGACGAAGAAGAGAAGGAAGACGAGGATTATTTCTATAAAGACTTTTTTGACCCTCCAAATGAGATAGGAGAAAACAAGGAAAAGGTCGAATTAGAAAATTACGATATTTTAAAAAATAAAGCTTCCAAATTTGACCTACATGAAGGAAAATCGAAAGATGAAGGCGAGAATGGAGAAGATGCCGATGAAGAATCTGAAGATGATGAGGAAAATGAAGATGAAGCAGAAAATCAAGAATTACGAAATAAGCTCAATACAACCTTATCAGCTTTTGAAAAGCGAAAACTTCAAATCGAAGAAAATATTGAAGAAATTGAAAACGAAGCACTTCAACCGAAGTCCTGGCATTTGCTCGGAGAAGCTACCGCTGAAAGTCGCCCTGAAAATGCATTACTGGAGGAGCACCTTATCTATGACCATCTCATTAGACCTGGTAAGCTTACACATATTCTTATCGTCGACAATTTCATTTCATTTGCAAATGATGACAACTTTCCACCTTATATACATGATGAGAAATTATGGAATTCCTCGTTACTGACGCAAATCTTATCGACAATCAATGAGTGGTTCAGAGCAAACGGTTACTTTGATTGTCCTTCTAATCAAAGATTATCATAATGATCTGTATTTTAGCGCCTGCTATTACGGTCGAGACGACACTCAAACTAGAGGACGTTATCAAAAATAGGATTAAAGACAATGCATGGGACGATGTTGAAAGAAAAGTTAGGCCGGTAGAAGACCCTAGGGAATATAAGAAACGTTTGGTCTTGGATGCTGAGAAGAGTAAAGCTAGTCTGGCAGAGATTTACGAAAAGGTAATAAACTGTTAATTAAAATTATCTTTGAATTTTAGTTAGTATTTAAGGGACATTTTTTATTTGATTTTTTATAGGAATACTTAGAACAAAAGAAGTTAGAGGATGGTGAGACCGAAGAAAAGGAGCCTGAAGAGCACGTTAAAATTCGGAACGATTTGAAGACCTTGTTTCAAAAACTGGATTCTTTATCACATTTCCATTTTACTCCGAAACAGGTAATTAAATCCTATTTATTGTCAGTCGCAATAGATCTGTTCTTGCTTCGTATGATGATAACTCCGGTCAGACTATTCAGCTTGAAGATTACATTCGGAATTCCTCGTTACTGATTAATTTAGCTCGCAATAGATAAATTGTATTTTTAGTAAATTGCTCATCATTTTTACTCGAACACAATATTAATATTCTTATTTGCAGCCAACCCCAGAGGTTAAGATAATCAGTAACGCGCCATCTATTTCGATAGAAGAGACGGCAGGGGTAAGCGTAAGTGATGCTAACATGTTAGCTCCTCAAGAAATACAAGGTGAGTGTGAAGAGTATAAATTTTTATGCTAAACATTTTTATTACAAGAAGGAAAGTTTGTAATGTGTTTACTATTCATTGATAGACCACGCCAAGGGACTAATTAAGGGCCAGGACGAACGCAGTGAAACGGACCGGAAAAGAGAACGCAGGAAGAAGAAGAAAAAACAACACCTGAAACGCCTTATGCAAGAGGAAAAGGCCCGCATGAAAGGGTTGGGCCTACGAAACATAAAGTTAGCAGAGGGAATCGTGAAATCGCAGAGGGCCGGAAAAAATGTGGATGGTTACTCAACCAGCAATCAAACCGCCAAAGAACTCAAATCCTCAAAAGCATTCTTTTCGAAATTACAGCAAAGCGTTACTTCACATATTGACAAAGTCGCTAATAGGAAACGAGCAACCAATTCAAAAGACTCTGATAAAGATAAGATATCTGCAAAAAGATATAAATTATAATACATTTTCGAATATAGTGTTAGTTTGATTTCGAAATAAATAGAATAGACTTTTTCAAAATTACATTTCATTTCATCCTATGGATTTTTATTATAGTATTCATCGTGCATACAATTTATGTTAGTACTGAACTGGACAAAAAACATCAACTTCAAACTTTAAAGCATTCCATTTTAAATTGTTCATCTTCATAAATATTATTTTTAATTAATAAAATGACCACTAATGAAGTTGATGCAATGCTCGGCAAATTATTTAGTCCGAATATCACAATACGCGCCTATAAACGTCGATATCGATTAGGTTGACTCACCTTCCTTACTTTAGTTATATATAATATNGCGCCTATAAACGTCGATATCGATTAGGTTGACTCACCTTCCTTACTTTAGTTATATATAATATATTTCTCTGATCCTTTATGCTTCGTGTTAAATAAAATTAATCTTACAGAAATATATCCAGTATTAGTAAATAAGTCGCTATTGCTAGATAACATAAAGGGAATTAGAAAATAGAACAAGACGTATTCGCTGTTGAATCAAAATCAATCTGTCGATTGGACTAGAATTTCGTCAATGAATACAAATTCCAATATATAGTATTTGAGAGTGGTTTATAAATAAAATAAATGCATTTAAAAACGTGCGAAAACATTAAACACTTGATTATACATAACTTTAGAGCCTTAATACTTGATAAACGGTTTAATTATATAGTATGTAGTATGTACATATTTAGTCTATAAAAGAATTTAATGCATAGTTAGTTATATCAAGATTGCTTCAGTTGCCCCTTCAGCCACTGACAGAACGGTGAGTAGGATGAATTATGCCATTGCTCGAGTCTCCCTCGCTCACTTAAGTTTTCCACAATTATATTTGACCAACCAAACCAATCGACGATTTTTCAGAATGACGAATGAATGGAAACGGACTTTTTAAATTGCACTAAGGTTAAAACCATAAAAGCCGCAGTCAACTAATAATAGAATAAAGTAATCACATAAAGTGAAAGTCCAGATGAATACATCGGTGGCCGTGGAGGCACATTTTGAAGGCGATTGATTATGAAGATCACGAGATACACTGAAGAGTAAATAATAAAAAATAACCGCTAAAATTACAGAACAGTTGAAGGGGAAGCTAACTTAACGTTATCCTTTTAAAAATACAGATCTAAAAGCAATATTATTGTTGCTGAGAAAAAACAAGCGTGGTTCTTCATTTGCAAAGATTAGAGCCTACAAAGAACAATTTTGTTCGCTCATAGTTTCGCTAACTTAGTTTTATCAAACCAAACTTTCTTTTACGAAAAACAAACTCAACTATTATAATTATGGTCATTAAGCATGTATTATGTATAAGTCCAACAGTAACGTCGTGGGCAGAAAATTTCCTAAATCCTAACCAAGCATAGATCTATATTCTATATGAAATCCCTCGACGATAAATCCGAAAATACACGGCATTATACACAATGTTTCTGAACGAATTTAAAATAATCTATACACACTTAAACTAATTCGCAATCCATGGTGTTCTTGGGTCGACATTCGTCATTTCCCATGTGCTGAAAATAAATTGATAACTTTTTAGAGTACACATCATAATATTATTGCATGTTCATCGTCTTTATGGCATTTGAAAGGAACAACTTTAATTAAAATTGATTAATCCGTCAATTCGCTTGATAACAGCGTAAAGTCTTTAAACATGCAAAAGGAATATTCACCTTTTCCCGTAGTTTATATGAATAAACAAGAAAAGAACGCCCAGCACCAGACAGATCGTTCCAACCACGATGTATGAGATTCCTAAAAAGGGATTTTTGCCACCCAGGAGTGATGTTGTGGACAATACGATTGACTTGGTTCCATGGAACGATTCTACTTCATATGCTGCAAACGTGTTTTAAAATCACATTTTTTAAACTTAATTATTTATAATCAGATCAGATTGAGTATTACAAAAATTCAATGAAAAAGAAACATTTTTTATCATATTGATATGGACTATTGATTGACTAATATTGACTACTCCCATCATTTATTGACTTGACTTACTGTAGTTTATGTCCAGAGTATATGTCCCAGCCAGTAGACCACCTCTAAATTTATCTTGAGAAGTACTAATGATTCTATACAATTTCCGAAAATTTGGGAGTGCAGCAGTTCGCATCCACACAATAAGGTCTTCATTTTGGATTCCGTTGTTTTCTGGATCATTCGGATCAAGCTCCCACAGCTCTTTCTTCCATGCTAAAAACACATCCACAAATGTAAGGCATTTTCGACAAAAGAGGTAGACATTATCGCTAATTACATAAAAAACTAGCTATTTCGATTCGCTGACCTTTGGGTTTGGTATAGTGATTCCACATACTAGCACCTTGACCGTATTTATCTGGATTCTTGAATTTAAACTTCTTGTCCGAATCCCACGCAATACCAGTGCGCGTCAGATTAACTTGCACTAGCTGATTACTAACTGTTGTATCATGGTACCAAAGGCTTATTTCGTCACTAAACATCGAATTGGCGATAGCTCCACATGGATAAATCTTCTTTCCTTTATCTAAACAAGTTTTAAACGTCAATCAACAAACGACAATGATCGGTAATTATTTTGCTCGGTAAAAAACTGTGATCACAGGAATCGGTTCGGCAAAGCTAAAAACAAAAGTACAAAATGGACATCAACTAACCCTGATCGAAGGGAGCGCAGTCAGAGTTCGGAGTGCTGCTTATGTCTCCCCACAGTTGGTTATCATCGCGTGACTTCACATACCTTCGATGATTTTGATAAAAGTTGGTCAATGCATAGTACATAAAGACTCGAGGCTGTAAATCAACAAATTACAAAATTACAAGAGACTCCTGACGTTCTGACCAGGTTTTCATATGAACATGAAGTCAAGGAGAAAAATGATTATAAAATCTTACATTGAACTGCGTGTTCAAAGTGAAATTCACTTTACATTGACAAAACGCATTTGAATTATTCTTTATTATTTCAGCGCACGTCCTGCTAGGATCTTGTAAACTCATCGAATCTGTAATAACAAACAACACAAATCAATCAAACCAAGTCCAATTAATCCATGCTATGATTAAACTAAGACTTAAGCAAAAACTTATGTCTCACTTGATGGCTTTTTTGATTCTTTCCCCTCCGCATTTTGGGATGGGCCTGGACCGCCAGATGTTGATGCTTCCATTTTTTGAAGGGAGTCGCAACTTCAATCCTGATTTATGTACTTCTTATGTTCTTATAGATTTTCTATCACAAAAACAATCCTTGACGAGAGAACGTGACTCTTCCGCAAGATCTGGGTCTACACATGTCTTCTTCGTTCTTCAGTTATTATTGCTGATGATTATTTGTAGGATATAATACAAATAGATCACGCCAAATAATTAGGACAAAATCACACTGGACAACATCACGTCAACAATCAAAGGAGATTGTCTTTAGAAGATAGTAAAAGCTACACAGTTATCCGGAACTGGAACACTTGATCGTTGGTGAAGGACACAAAAATATTACGCACGTATTCTCCCAAAAAATTAGATTTGTTGGACTGGAATGAAACGAGTACATTGGATAATTTAGTTTACATTTTGGAACTTTCAAAATAAAATATGCAACAATACTCTCGTTTCCTTTTCCAAAATTCAGCTGATAATGATGATAGTGGTCGTGGTGGTATATGGTTTGTGTTGTGTTTAAATGCACTTGGTAAAATGCATTGTAATTTCCTATCCAATCCCAAACAACCAAAACAATGCATGAACAAAACCTGTATAATTTATGGTACGGTACGCTGCTGAACGTAAGGGAGCGACTCCGGTAACGTTACTGGCATCACGAAGCACAAACACGAACGGGATACTCAATTTTCAACAAAGCGAAATGTAGTAAGTAAAGCAAAGCGGATTGATGGCCAGGCCTGTGTGACCTTATAGCAAAAATGAACATAAAATTGTAGTATTTGTAAGTTTGCTTTATAGCTCTGCACTGCATGAATTCATCATTCATAATACATATATTAAAAACTAACAAAGACCTGAGTCATCATGAGAAAGCAAAGCATGACTACAAATAGCATTATGAATTATGCTATTCAGTGAATTGCAGAACAAATATTTTCTTACTCATTAATTGTGGAATTTATGGAGAAGAAGTACTAAGCGGTTAATGCAAATGGATTTTTCTGGAAACCTGGATTAATATATGTATATTGTTGTAATATGTCTATAAATTAAATAAATTTTTACCTTATGGTATCCTCTTTGACTGCTACTGCTGGCAGGAAACACGGTTTTGCGGTTCCTTTCTTGAAGTGGACTTGCTGGGATTTGCGTACGATTTTCATAGATCTTTTTTTCATTTGCATGACTTAGTATGCGAGTCTGGTGGCTTGACATTTAAAGGTAAAGTAAAGGTAATATTCTAATTCCAACATCTATTTGGCATTTCCAGAATGTCAGCGGAACTGGGAACGAGAATCTTAATAATGTATGTACGGAGTACAACACATTTTCATGGAATTTTGGCATTTGAGGAGTAAAGAACAGTACAGAAAATTCGACTTTTACTGTTCCTCCTCTACTTCCGCTTTGGATATCGACGGTGCAATTCGATGGTAATGAAATGACAACTAGGCTTGTTCTTGTGTAGCAAGCAGGTTATGATGAAGAGACACAGAAAAATTCATGGTATTATTTAAGGGAAGAACAAGTGGCTCACGTTTTGTAAGATGTTCCTAGGTGAGCTAGCTAGTCAATAATTGCGCAAATTGTGGAGAAATTAGAGGAGAGATTGGAGAGAGAGCAAGAGGGAGACTTCAAAATACCTTTATTGCCTTCATTCTGTCACGATGAATTCACGTCCCTGAAAAATCATTCAATACACTAATCAATCTTTATTGCAATACCTATATTGCCCTACTTTCGTCATTCTTTTGAGCTTTTGGAAGGACCATCGCTATCTGGTTTCTTTCTGAGTTCGCGGAGTTGCGACAGTTGCGTTGCGCGTGGGGCTTTCGGATCCCATGACTGATTTTTAATTGCTGTAGCACTTTTACTCGAAGGTCCCTGGTTGTCCTTAAGGGTGGGTGTGCTGGAAGCGGGATGCACTGCCTCATCTTTCGAAGTTCCATCGCTCACTACTTTTTTCTTCTTCGGACGTGGTTGAGTCGAACCTGCTTCTTCTTCCTGTGACTGATTTTGAATTGTTGTAGCACTTTTACTCGAAGGTCCCTGGCTGTCCTTAAGGATAGGTGTGCTGGAAGCGGGATGCACTGCCCCATCTTTCGAAGTTCCATCGCTCACTACTTTTTTCTTCTTCGGACCTGGTTGAACCGAACCTGCTTCTGCTTCCTGTGTATGATTTTTAACTACCGTAGTTTTACTAGAAAGTCCATTGTCGCGTTGGGGAGCTCTGACGGAAACGGAAGATTGGGTCCCTTCTTTCACAGCGTTGCCAACTTCCACTTTCTTCTTCAGTCGCCGTTGTGGCATTGCGCCATCTACTTGTGACTGTGACTGATCTTGAGTTGGCGCACCTGCACCATTACTCACGGCGGAAACTTCTGACTGATCGCTTGAAAGAATACTGGCAACTACCACTTTCTTTCTCGGCCGCGACACACCTGGTGACTGATTGTCATTTGAAGCAGAAGGATCAATCTCAACTTTCGAAGAATTATCAGCAGCTGTTACTACTTTCTTCACTCGTCGAACTTTTGGAGTCGCGCCTGTCATCTCCTGCGTTTGGTTTGGATCTACGTTGGTGGTTGTCCCCAACCCAAAACGCCTGGACTCATCGTTTAGAGTTCTACTGGGATTCGCATTTTTCTTCCTCGTAATAATTCCTCCTTCCGATTGATTTACAATTAAAGTGCTTTTACTAGGTCCATCTTTTTCGCTTTCGTTCGCAACTTTCTTCTTCCGTCGGCGTCGGGTCTCACCTTCCCCCAGTTCCTGATTTTGAGCGGTTGCACTTTTCATGGAAACGCTATCCTTATCATTTTGGGTCGAAGCCAGAGAAAGCGTCTCATCATCTTTCAGAGGATCATCAGTGATAACCTTTTTCCTCGGCTCAACCACCGTCGGCGATTGATTTTTAGTCGACGTGCTTTTACTTGACGATTCATCTTTATAGCTATAGGTAGATGTAACGGGAGTGGATGTAATGGACTCGTCTATTGGAGCACTACTAGTTACCACCCCTTTCTCCTCTGCACCTGTCCCTTCAGGTGCACTTTTAAAAAAAGATAGTGCACTTTTCTTCTTTTGCTCATCATTCATTTCATTCTTATCAGATGTACTTGGAGTAGAAACAGGTTCAACGGGAATATCGTTTGGAGTGTCTTTGGTAGCCACTTTCTCCTCAGGCTGCGTTGAATCTTTAAGCGGAGTACTTTGAGAAGGAAGTGAATCTTTTTCGCCGACAGCGGAATAATCTGACTCGTCTTTTAGAACACTGTCAAGAACTACTTTCTTCTCCTCCTCCACGACTTCCGTCCTTGTTTCCCCGTCCCCCAGGGACTGATTCTGAATCGATGGAGTCTTAACAGTAACCTCATCCTTATCACTTGTGGTAGTTGTTTCAGGCGTGGAATTTGTGGACTCGCCATTTGGAGTGCTACTGGTTATCACTTCCGCTTCCGTTTTTGAAGCATCGCCTTCCTGCGACTGATTTTGATTTTGTTCTATTTTGCTAGGAGGTTCATCTTTATCGCTGGAAATTGAATATTCTGCCTCATCGTTCCCCTCTCCTCCTCGTTTTGTCGCATCTTCTGTGTTTTGCGAAGGATTCTGAATCCGTTCATCTTTGCTAGGAGGTGCATGTTTATTGCTGGAGATGGAATAATCCGTCTCATCGTTGGAGATAATACCGACTTCCGATTTCTTTTCCCGTTGATTTGGTGTCATCAAGGGAGTCAAACCTGTCCTATTATCCGTACCCTGCGATTGGGTTTCTTCAGTTTCACTAAATGTTGATGTTTCACTGGTGGAAGAAAAGCAATCTGATTCGACGTCTACAGTTCCAGAACTTCCAGTTCCAAGTTTTGTTCCCTTCTTTCGCCATCCCTGCTTTGAACTAGCCTCCTGAGACTGATTTTTATTCGGTCTACCTATAATAGAATTAGAGGGCCCATCTGTGTCACTGAAGGTGGATGTACCAGAAACTGAGTTATCTGATTCATTCTGCAAAACTGTGCTTTGCTTTCCTCTCCCTTTCATGGAATTTTTGGCATAAATAACGTTCGCAGCCTTTCTTGAAGCGGTAGACCATTTAGAACTTCTCACATCCTTTACTCCACTTTGTACTACCCTTCTAACGGAATCTTGATTACCGTTTCTTGATGATGTTAGGGTTTGCTTATCCGCACGTTTCTTCGTTCTGCGAACTATCTCACATAGTTCATGCATTCTGTCTAGTCGGAATCCTAAAAAGGCTGTGACAAAACCGAGGAGTAATACGAATATGGGAGTGAAAAGGTTCGGAGATCCCATGAATGATGGAACGGATAAAATGAGAGCTTTATTTCCTTTAAAACTGTCCACGTCATATCCTGTGCAAATACAAAACTCTGAGCTCATTTAAAGTCGAAAATACAATTTGAAGAGTTTTTAAATCCACTTACTGTATTCAATATGAACTGTATAATTTCCTTTGCAAAATACCCCGTCTGCACAATGAGGTACTGAGTCAATTACAGCGTACAACTTCCGAACGGTGCTTGAATGGCTTGGGATCATCCAATTCATGAAACGCTCATTTTCCAAACCCCCATTTTTCCACCATTCGTCCCATACTTCAGTGGTCCAATCTACGATTTTTACATTCCATTAAAAATTACATAGTCTATTAGTATAGTATGTAGTATTGACGTAGCATCAAAACTAAAATCGTCTATTCTTATTACCCCTTGGTTTTACGAAATACTTCGAAAAGATCGGCTTGTAATTATAATTATGCGGAGTGACCTCCTCCGGATTCCTGAACTTGTACCTCTTAACAAAAGGCTGCGTGATTCTATTATGTCTCAGCGGTACTTTATATACCTTGTCCCGTATTTATTGTGAAATCATCAGTGAACATCACATTAGCCATCATTCCACAAGGAAAATAAAATCTTCCTTCACTGTCTTAAAAATAACAAGAAGAATTAAAGGGAATCAATGAGCCGAACGTAAAGTAGGGAAAGCTAAAAACAAACCATTTCTGTAATAACGGCCACAATTAGTTGACGGCTCCACTGGAACTAGAGGCTCTGAGTTCAACCTTAATAATACTTTCGATGGCTCTGGCTCACTGAAAATTTTCCCACGAAGTTGATAGTTGTCCACAGACCTTATTAAATAACGGTGATTCTGGTAGAAATTCTCGATTTCATAATACAAATACACTGGAGTTCTCATATTCTCCGTGATTTCCATCTCTTTGGTGCATGACGGATTCACACCTCCACTACAGAATATGCAAGATCTCCTCAATATTCTTAAGTAATTTCTCGAGCTTTTGCATTCCTCTCCATAAGGAAATCGAATATCTTTAGCATGCATCCCCGCAAATAGAAGGATTGTTCCAAATGGGACCAGGAAAATACTGAGATATAGCAAGGCCCTTCCAACAACATGACAGTTAAGTAGTGGAGTCGCTGCAGGAAGCTTCTGCTGTAGAAGGTGACTTTCAGAGGCAACTATTCGTCGTATGTATGATAAGTCCGGCGCTCTTGTCGTAACGTGTCCATGATGTCCTCGGCGCAGCAAATTAAGTCGATGCCTTTGCTGTTGTGGATGTCGATAGATTTGATGTTCGTGAGGATTATTCACGGACGTTCTTCTTTCCTGGGTTTTGTGAGCCTGTGCCTGTTGTTTGAGGGCTGGCTTCGGCTTCGCTGTTTTCTCCATGTTATCTTCTTTTTAAAATAGTCTTAAAATGTCAAATGTGCAGAAAAACGTGGAGTTAATTTAAATTAATAGGAAGAAATGAACCACGGATCACAGGCAGCGGCAGTGGTCCGTGGTATTGGTCCGTGATTCTTAAAAAAAGTAATTGATTCGCGGTAATTTGTGTGGTCCACAAGAAACTTGAGATCTTCTAATTTAAAAGAATAAATTATTGGAATAGAAACGAGCAACATTTTATGTCCAGATGAATTAGAAAGGTATTGGGAAAAGAGAGTTCTTCTGAGATTGAAGAAGAAAGTGAGGAGGAAAGAGCATGTAAGAACATCTAAAAAGCGTCTTTATTTGTAGACTTTGTTTTCTTGTCTATAGTTTACTTTCTTTCACATGCTCGAAATTGAAAGGATCATGTTGACGATGTTGATGATATGATATGGTAATGAAATGCTTATGCATACTGCAAAACTGCAGAGTGTGCAGAGCAGAGAAAAGCTGTGCAACTAAACTTGAGCTCTCTCTCTGCTCAGCTCAAAGCTGGAAAAAGTGAAGGGGAATGAATGAACATGTAAACGTAAAAGAAATGACATTTATGCTCATGTACATATGTGAGCGACTGATGTGTAACGTGCAAGTGCAAAACAAAAACTTTTTAATTTACACATTTAATTTTTTTAAATTGAAAGACGGAAAGCGTAATTTATTTTTTGAATTGTATGTATTCGCTCCAGTTTTTGCTAGCATGTGCATAATATTTACAGTTTACGTTGTGTCCAGTTGCATGATATATGTGAATGAAGTGTGCCTGAACATGAAAGAAAAATGGGTGTAATCAGAAGAATTAACTAATCAAATAGTGGGATTTGTACTGCCTTAAACTACTTGCATTTATTGCTTATATATTTATAACCTGAAGAATATACTCGCGAAAAATAATCTAATGCTATGTGCAGATAACTAATTTCAAATGCACTTGCCCTGGCGAGGATTTTTAAGTTTTCATTTGGTTTTAAGCTCTTATAAATAAGTCGTGGTCGTCATCATGGAAGAAGTTGATGGTATTTTAGTGTACACATTGAAGCAAATTGGATGGTAAGATTACGTGATATATGTAATTTCAATGTGCATTTTATATCTATCAATGATTATATGATTTAAGAGAATGCATTATCTAATTTGATCGAACTTTTTGCAGTGATGTAGAGTCCAAAATTTCAGAACTTTCATCGAAGGAGTTGATTCAGTGTATTTTAAAATGCCTGAGCTTAATCCGGCCAGACGATTCCGACCTCCCAACTTATGACCCCAAAATGCCTATGTCTGTCAGGTTCAAGATAGCCCAACAAATCGCTCAAGTTTTGACGGTTAGCAAATAAATGAATATCGTGAGCATGGATTTTAATAGGAATAATAATGCTGATATGTAAGCAGCGTGCGAATGACAACCGGCCTGGAAAAGAAAACTTGTGTAACTTTCTGATTAACAATTTATTTCAAACGATTATTACTAGATGATAGTACAGAAAACGTAGAACATGGCTCAATTAATTTTTTCTTGAGACACTCCATT
>JAHZNI010002592.1:0-11747 GCA_027744415.1 Seira ritae
ATACCCACCGCCCAGATAGGAGTCTCATTTACATAGGCCTGAACCCAATGTTGCTGAGATAATGAGTACATTAAAATATTCATCAAGAGAATCTGCGTAAACCTAATGAAAGGAAATATCCAAATGGGAAAATGAATTTTGGGGTTTTCGTTCCCGCACCAAAATCCGCTAGTCTCGTTCTCGGTCCTAATTCTCTCCTGCGGTTGATTTTGACTTTCGACGAGGACAGCATTGTCGACATTGTTATCTGGCTCATCATTCCCATCTTCAAAAAGAGGCGGAGGCTGAACTAGGATATCAGTTGGTTGTGGTGGATATCCAAGAAAATTATTGTTGTTCAGGGAGCGAGTGGGTCCATTCAACAGGATCGACTTGGGAGGATAAGGTGAAAATGGGATGGAGGTAGAATACTGCTGCGATATTACTGGTCTCATAGCGGCTATACGATCTCAAAATTTGCATAACTTATTATCATGGATCTTAATTCTTGGAAGAATTGCAGGGTGAGTTCGGTGGAATTTTTATGCTTTTTACAAGAGCTTTATTCGATCAAGTCAAGTCAGTCATTTTCAAAAATAATTTACATGTCTAAACAAGGACTATTCAGTAAAATATATGTCATTATAGTTACAGGTGCCGGTTTATCAGCAATCAAATGATATAGATTGACGTGAAGAACCAATCTGTCTTCCTGGGAGAAAATCGTCGTCCCGTCAAAACGCTCTTGAGCTCGATCATTACAACCTAAAAATGAATAATACTCTATTCATTAACTTTTTTGTTCTTTAATTTTCAACTTTTTCTGTGCTCTTCTAATTACCAATATGAACAATTCAGAGGTTAACAAAACTGCTAAGGCACACATCAGCTCTGCAAACGTCTTTGAGTTTGACTTTGATTCATTTGGATAATAAGCCATGTTTACGAAGGAGTCAGCATGAAGGACTTGGTGTATTGTCATGAGGAGAGTCACGATCAATGCCGTAGCTATCATCACTCCGTCGGTAATGTCGAACTAGAAGATTTTAACAAATACATAAATGTTGTCCGTTATGTTACATGCATATTTATTACTGCAGGGAAAGGATATCTAATGTCTCTAACTTACATTGACAAAGTTCCCTACAAACATGAAGAATAAGCATACTCCGCCAATCGTCATAAAGACTTTACGGGGCACATTGAAATAGCTTTCCATCCAGCAGGACATGACACAAGCGACAAAGTCAGTGATTACTGTCAACTTTACAAGATACATACACATAGATATTAATTATTATCAATAAACTTTCAAAATTATGTAGTAGTAAACATTGTCTACCTCAATCAAGAAAATTAGGAAATGAAAGCAGCAGTGTCGTTTCCGGAAATTCTTGCTGGCGCGAAACAATACTTTGACGAGGAAATATGTTATCCTACAGATACAGGCAGTAATATTTAATCATTGCTATTACTGCTCAAATGTTTTAAATAGATATGTAAGCTTGATAGAACTAGACTAACGCGGAGCCAATGTGAAGGAGATACGTTTCCTCATAAAACCGGCGCAGGCTATTTGAATTTGAAATATGAGAATTATGTATGAGAACCTCAACAAACTAAACTAATAGCCGAAGTCGTTGCATGTTATCATAATTAAGAAGACAAATAAATATAATTTACAATTCCACAATTTCCACTGCTCTTAGCCAGCATACAATTACCACAGCCTTGACAAAAATCGTAACAAAAACTTTCTGAATGAATCTTGTCTGACAAGGCCTGTCTCCATCTCTTAACTCGGGAGGAACGTGGAACTTTTCCGGGGCACAGCAGGCCTAAAATGAAAAAAAATAATATTCATTAATTTCAGTACAACTCTTCACTGTCAATTAGCTGACAAATATCAAGGACAAATCTAATTGCATACGCAGGCGCAGTCGTTACGTCGGATTTCATCGGCAATGTGCAAAGACTCCTGCGAGTAGGTATCACGTCTGGTGAGATAAATTGGTCTTTTACATTCCTCATGAGTCTCCCCGGGTCCTTCTTTGGAAGCCCCTATGCAATTCAAAATTTTTTGTTACAGATATGCCAGTATACAGCACTGAAGGAATAAATGCATTCAGTATTAATTAGTTAACCCTCTTCTTTCGATTTAATCGTGGTCTTAGACTTTCTTTTTTCTTCATCAGCGTCCAAAATAGCCTGCAGCAAACTGTTCTGGATCGTGCTAGGCTGTTCCCTTAAGGCCAACTCTTCCTCTCTGCCGAGCTCGATTTGCCTTGAGGTCGTAGTTGGCAATTGTTCTTCCAAGCTTGGAGTTGGAGATCGCGAAGGTGGAATGCGCTCATCCTGTGGATGTGGAGGTCGGCTACGACGCCGACTTCGTCTCCTTTCCCTTCTATGTCGACGAGAAAACTCAAGAAGTGTTTCCCTTAAAACTGAGGAGGGTGTTTCTCCTGGGCTAGACATCTTGAGATTCTATGTATTGTTATCCTCTTTTTGTCATTTCTATTTCACTACTTACTTTTTTTAAATATTTTTATCCTGTTGACAAAATCCTTTGTTGGCAAACTTGCATATAATCTGATCTTCTGCTGTTTATTAAGAATGGAATGAATGAGTAACTCAGGCTACATTTATTTGACCGAGTGAGCACGAGCACGATCTGAAGGGTTAGGGTTAGTTCAATTTGCTTTATAGCTTCTTTGCAAGTTATTACTTATTATGACTTATGACAAGAAAAGTTGCGAAAGGATGCATTATATCATATAGACATAATAAGACATGAGAAAAATCAAAAGCAATCATTTCTAGTTATTTTCAAAATAGAGTGTTGAGTGGGTAAAGAATTGCCATTCTCTCAAGTGCATATTTATTTTGCAATAAACAAAGAAGAACCGAAGTTGATCACAGATTTAGATATTATTGAATTTGTTTTATTGGAGAGCTCTTTTCTTCACGAGAGTCTCTTAAGAAGCTGCCAAATCGGCAGAGTTGTCTTCTAGAGATACATGGCTGCAATATACCATCGCTTCGATGAAATATTGAAACAAAGGCCGAACAGCATCCTTTGGATTTCGATGATGGAAATCTTAAAAGGCAAATATTTTCAGTTAAATCAAATGACTTAAGTTTATTGAAAATACAAGCTTTTCTGCTTAATTTTACCTGAACGATTGCCTGAGAAAGTAACAAGCCTGGAAGCCATATTTGAGAGATGAACTCCCAATACGTCATTGGAGTGGGTTCGAATTCCTTCAGGAAAATGAGAATGACAGAGCTCAGGAAAGTAAATGCACTCGCGATGAAGTTCGTGGCTCTGTGTAGTACGAATTTCTAGGACGGAATTAGAATTTTTGAATTAGATTCCAGATTTTATTGATGTTGCTTGAAAAAATAACGTGAAAATTACTCGGAGGAGGTATGGGGTAAAGCAGATCATCAAGTAGCTGAGAAGGATCGTACATGTGATGAGTGGTACCAATATCGAATTGTAGACCACAGTAATGCAGCCAGCAGTGAAGCTTATAATGCACGTCTGAAATGCACAAAATTTTACCCATTGTAAAATAAAATTGTAAAAATGGCTTAAGAAAATTAAGAATTGAAGTACCATTGGTATTATAAAGGAGAAGGAAACTGCAGGATTCCACCGGGCCCTGTAAGACATCCCCACACGAATGCATACGAGAAGTGCCGCAAATAGACCACTGTAAAATATATAAAATATATAATAAAAATTCCGAGAATGGCTCTGAAAGCTCAATATTTATTCTGGAAAAGTGTAACTAGGATCTTACTATGCCAGGTAGACCCAGTCGTGACTCTTCTTGAAGAAATGAACGGTGGCATCTCTGCAAAAAATTTTTTAACAATTATTTTGAAAAGAATATTTTTAGGTTATGTTTTCTTTATAAATGAAACTTTTGTATAAATTTTACCTTTCATACGCTACGGAAAAGACGACCAGATTTATAACCAGTAACTGAATGATCTTTACCGTCAGCACCTTCGCAAAAAATATTGCCTGAGTGTCCTTTCGGCTAACGAGATCTTTCGAGACCTTGTATTGGGGACAGGTACATGGAATCTTCATTCAAAAATCATTTCAGTAATTAATCCAATTAATCGCGAAAAGTATACAATTTATGTACATGTTTTCTAAAATTACCCAAGAGTTCCTCCTCCGATCATCTTCCAAAACTTCTTGCTTTTTCCCCGACGTTTGCTGATTTTTTCGAGTCTTCTGCTTCTCCACATCCCCATCAGCTCTTGTTGGACTAGCATCATCGAGCTGGTCACACTGACGTTTGTTTGCACACGCATCGTTCCTACAAGCTAGTTGTTTATTTCCACAGCAGTCGCCGTTTTCAATGGAGAGGGAGCCCCCTGAATAGTCATTTCTTTTCGTATTGAAGTAGTGACTTTCATCTCTGGAGTCAGACGCGTGTGATGATAAGACTGAGGAGGACTTGTGACTCAGTAGGATTTCCTCCACAACAACTTCTCGCTCTTTGAGGGGCTTCTCCCGAGCCACAACTAGCGCCTTTGTTCCGTCAGGTGCGTCAGCAGATTTCTGGACAATCCCCAGAATTTGCTTCCCTTGCTTTCGATCGGGTTTTTGACTGAGAATTTTGAAACTGTCAAGAATTACTTTCTCTGGAACTACATTTATTTGCGGCATGGTAAAGTGATGAGAGCCTCTCGCAAAAGCTATATGAGAAAATGAAAAGGTTGCGAGGAGCAGGTGCAGTTGACTTTGACAGAGGGGAGGAAAGAATGAGACTTATGTGATTAACTCCATCGTAGACCTATTTTTACGCTCAATTTTGGGCACAAAGTTAATTACAGATAATTCATTAAAGAATGGGATATCGTCGGAAACTTTGAAAAATCATTGATTTCCATTGCTTCTATTGAGCTAATTAATAAGCTCGAGAAGGGAAGTATTCTTGGCAACGTGGTACACAAATACTCCCACGAAAGTTCCAAGGATATTCAAATGAGCTGGTATGGTGGTTGAAGATGAAGTTTATGCCCGGTCCGGGTATAAATATGTATCTTTGCCATGTTATGACTCATGACTCATGACGCTTTCCATGCATTTTATATTTAGGTAGTGAGGCTTGCTTATATAATTGCAAAACTAATGAACCCTAAAAAAAGCACCTATTAATTACTGAATTGCAAAAGTTCATTAAACTTAGCTTTCATAAATGAAACTTTCTTAATTCATTCCCAGAAACAATCGACTGTGTAACAAAAGTGCGCAATTTGTCCTTGAAATCTTATTGTTTGCCTATAGTTTCAATATTTTTCGAAACTTTCATTTTTCACTGATTCCAAAGTCTCAGTTCGGGCGATGCAACAAACAAATCGTACTACTACTGTAACGTGCTGAGTGTGTCGTTCTGCTAGTGAATTAGACGAGAATGCTCCGTAAAAATCTTTTTGCAGCCCACATAGCCTACAACAATTCCATCAACCATAATAACGCCAACAATGATTGTGGCCGTGGAGCGTTAACTGCTCTCACCACTCTATTAGGGAAAAAGCGGAGTAATGCAGACATGCTGGAATTATTCCTGTGGATTATCGTGATGGCCATTGTTGGCTACATTACAACAAATCATGTGACCTTTATCCTGCATTATAATTCCCAATTAAATAATAAAATTACTCGCCAGAGTACGAGTAGTATTAAAAGCCTCCATGAGAGTGACTCTGAAGTTCAGTCCAGCATGCAGCTTAAATCATGTGACCTTTATCCTGCATTATAATTCCCAATTAAATAATAAAATTACTCGCCAGAGTACGAGTAGTATTAAAAGCCTCCATGAGAGTGACTCTGAAGTTCAGTCCAGCATGCAACTTATTCTTGTGATAAGCGAGAATCAGGGGGAAGATGACAATGATACGAATGAAACAATGAGAGTATTGGCTGATAGTGATAATAATCCTCGTTTCGTGGTACCAAGAAATCTTCGGGCTTCTTCCCTGTCGAATAAGTTTAATTCGTCTGCGAACAATACTTATGATGATTCGATGGAACAATCGACGAGCTCTTCTGAGAGGAAATCGTTGAAACTCTTGTGCTCTGCCCCTTACCCAGTCCAGTTCAAATACACGGGGCTTGGCGTAAGTGCTTCCTTGGAAAGTATTAAATCCTTAGTGGTGCTTTTGTAATTTATCGTATAAATTCTCGTTTCTTTCAGTATCCCAGTTTCACGGTACGACAAGGAAAAAGCTGTTGTAATTTAAATTAAAATCACTTCCAGATTTCATTTAAATCTGGAATAATGTATGCATAATTAATTATTCAATCAATCAAGATCTCCGTCCAGAAGAAAGTAACATCTGAATACAATACACTTGCAATGTACATCATCACGTTGAGCTTTGACCTTGTCCACGAGTTGGACACAGGGAGGTACACATGTGAACCAGTGGGGGCCAATTATGAGGGATGGCTGAGATATATAGATCTCTATGTGCCTGGTAAAATATATTTTTTGTGCGCTCAAGGAAATGTGTGAGTAAACATGAAATCCTTCCACAGGGGAAATGAAATTGCTTCATGCAAGCCTCCGAAATCGGGATGGTCTCCATGATGGCCAAGCTGATTATTATGACATAAGTAGCGGTTTACGTAGGATAAACCGTACCACAGAAGTAATAGCATTACACCACCAAGTGGTAGATGGTAAGGATAAGGAGATTGTAGTAGTAGTAGTGCCATGTGGGATCTCTCATCCGATGAACAAAGTTTCGCTCTTTATAAAGGTCAGCTTTAACTTGTTTCTTTTCATAATCGTTCTCTGCTACGCTTTTAGCGAACGTAAATCCTGTTACAAAAAATCGTTTTCGGATGATAAAAAAACTTGTTTGGAATGAATGACGTCTATTTTAAGGATTCCACAGGATTTGAATCACAGTTAAACGAGGGGATGGGTGGGCCCATCTCATATGATTTCGCGAGAGGATTTGAACTTCCCGTTTACATTATTAAGAACATGATGAAACGGTTCCGAGGGCCTAATTTTATTTGCAGATCTCATCATAGAGATGGTGTGCGAGAACTCGCTTTCAAAATCTATTTAACGGATGGTAAATCTACTTAATGTAATTTCATCATTTCACGTAGCATATATTTAAAGCATAAAGGACACATTGTATAAATATAAATTTATATTTGGTCTATTTTAGCATCAAATTCTCAAGTCACCCCTGCAACCCGAACAGTCCTTGTTTCATCGCAGAAACTTTCCATGCAAAAGTTTCAGTGCAAGTCGGATGAGCCCATCATGATTAAATGGTTGGATGGGCCACCCGCATCTGTGCAACACAAGACAATGGCCCTTGCAAACGGCACAACGACATACGAAGCAAGCTTTATCGCGACCCCATCTCAGTTTCCCAGTGGAGAAGACACAATGGCAAGATTCCAGTGTGTTCGGAGCCAAGACCAAATAATAATTCACACATGGAAATGGATTAGAAACGGTATGATTTGTATTTGTATTGCACATTTACTATCCATATTAAACCAAAGCTGGTTCAGTTCAGGTTCAGGCTCTCTGGTTCTCTCTCATTTTCTGTCGTTTGTCAATGGTTCCCTTAAGACGTGCATCAAGTCAGCTTAGAGATGGAACATGTAGTTAATCCCCAGCAATGACGTATAAAGACTGGAAGTAAAACTGGAAAATTTTGGGGAGAGAGAGAGAGAGGAATGAGATGGATGAAGTACATGAGCGAAGTCTTTCATGCATGTTATATGAGACGTTATCTTCAGCTTTCTCACGGGCTATATAGAGAATTACGTCATTCTCCAGGAATCGGTCATGCTTAATGATTCCCGAAATTGAAAACTCGCCCAGTTGGAGTCAAAATAACTAGAGGAGATCTTTCCATTATTGTAGCGTTTTAACAGACGTCCTTATTTATACGCTTGATGCTTAGGTGTTTATCTGCTCGTAAAGTAGTAATAGGGTCTCTGCTCTGGTCTGGTCTCTCTCTATCTCTTCCTTATTTATTTCCTTCCTCTTGGATTTGATAGTGTTGTCTTGTGTTGCGTGTGTAAGTCTGATCTTCTTGCTCGTTTTTCTTCTACTCCTCTTGTTGTTTGCATTGCATTAGAGAATCCCTTAAAGAGCATAAAACTTCTAGTGATAAAATAGGATTTTTTTGCGATGATGATGATGGTGCTGCCGCTGCTCGCTCACGACTGTTATATGACGGTAATGATACGGTGTTGTTCGCTTTCCTTACCTCAGGTGTGACAAAGCCCTTCTTAACAACGTATAATGGGAAAGAGAAGAAATTGTCCTGTTGCATGAACGCCAGTACCACTAGCATCACCACCACCACTGCTGCTGCCAGTGCCACGGCTCCTGGTTCTGGTTCCTCTTCCCTTCATGCACCACAACTCCTCGTGAAAACCTGCTCAACCATGGTGGAATGTCAAGTTAAGGCTTCATTTCAGCCAAAAATAACTTCCGCAGGCGGAACGAAATACGAGCACGCAAACAAGTCACACGCTACTAATAAGAATGAGACATGCATTGGCTGGACTGTGCCAAATGATTTCCATGCTGGGCTCATCATGTGTAGCGGAGGAAATGGGAAGACTTCCCTGGAAAAGGAAGAGAATGATCGAGAGGGAAAAGATGATGATGATGATGATGAGCCCTCCTCTGTAAAAATGCTTCCAGTTCCAGTGGTCATCAAGTGGAATGATGATTTGAGTGAGTTGAGTTTTGTCCATGCAATTTTACATTTTCGAAATGTTCTGCTCAACGGCTAGTCTATAATTTGAAATTCTTTAAATATACATAATATACCTAACTGCATATTCTTCCCTCAAGTCATTTTGAATAACAAGGGATTGGATGCAAATATCTCGGTTTTGAAGCGGCTCACGAGCATCCGACTCCTGGAGGGAAGTAAAAATCTACCAAATGCCAGTGGTACGACGACATCACGCTTCCTCCAAATTGAGTGCATTGCAAGCACCATGCTGTTTGCGAAAGGTTTCCGATGGACAATGCATATGAAGAATGGGAAAATCATCAATGATATTCAGCGGGAAACAAGTGCGTCATTTCGTAATCATAATCAATTAATATTTACCTATACATATGCCATTTCAAAAGTTAAAATTGAATTTCACTTTCAATAATGTTTTATCTAGCGTGGGAAGGCGAGCAAGGCATTATTCGATACAATGAATATTATGAACAAAGACAGCATCGCATAAGAGGAGTGCTCCAGATCAGGAGGAAAGAATACCAGAAGCCTTTCCTCTCAATAGACGACGGAAATAGCCCGAGGAGGAAAGGGCAAGAGTTTGCTAAATTGCGAATGGTCGATAACATTGGCATAGTCAAATGTGAAGTTCCATTGTGGAATGATATTGACATTTGGATACCGAACTTTACCGATGTTCGCTTTTCATGATATGATGATAATAAAAAATCTACTTTCGCTTTCTTCTCTTTTTTTTCATTCACTTAGGAAGTACTTAAGCAAGTGAAACTTGAAAAGTACATAATCTTAAGTTGGTAGTCATGAATGAAAGAAAATGACATTTTTTCTGGAAGGCACTGGATTTTCAAGGTTTAAAGGGAAAGCGAGTACTACTGAACTACTCAAATTTCAGCATGGATTACATTTGCATCGAGTTGCATATATTATTATCGTCAAAAGGTTGTAAAGAGTGGTGGCCATTCCTCTACAGGTGGATTGGAAAGAGCTAACCTTGAACCTGTGCTTTTTTTCTCATAAACTCGGGATTTTCCCTGCATCTGCTCCTATGACTGACTGACTGAGCCTAAGTGAATCTCTTATTATGCAACGCATACCACAAGACCACGTCAACAATGCACAGGCACTTGGCTCCTCGGCTGATGTGCTTTTGTGCTGCATCAAAAAAATATTCAAGTCCCGTTCACAGGTGCATTCTTCCTTTTCCATGTGCATACAAACAACAAAAGCAAAGCATTCTCTAGAAATTAAATGGGATGCCCTTAAGGGATCATAACGGGGACTAGGAAAACGAAGGGGTCTGGCTGGACTGAGAATCATGCAAGAAATGTCTTTTCAAGTTCATGATTCATGTACTATTGTATGACAGCTACATTATTGTCTCTTGTCTTTTACGAGGAACACCCAGTCTCAATCAAGCTGTGCAGACGCGAAGTTCAGTCTAATTTTAAATATTGGATTGCAGTTAAAAGTTGTTAGAGCTATTAAGTTTTCCAATTATATAGGTCTTGTGGAGCGTGCAAAAAAAAAACTTTTCCGACTATATACCTACCTTTTCTCGACAGCAGCTTTCCTCAAAAAGCATGCTGAGACTGAGAAAGTCAACAATTTTTTCGTTTCTGTTTATGCTGGTGACGTCTTCCCTTTGGTTTGCTGCATCTGAAGATGTCGGGAAACCTGAAAAGGTCAGTGGGACATGAAAACTTTTTTTAACGCTCCTCTACATACATTTTTTAAAATGTCATTGTGTGCTATAGCATTTTGGTTGACACTTGACGCATTACTATTTCCCCCTATTTATAGTCACGAAGTGTTTCGTGTTTATAAATATGAATGTTTTGTCATAAATCAAAACTTTTCTGACATTCAGACTCAGACTGGAGGAGACGAGGAGAGA
Source organism: Seira ritae (assembly GCA_027744415.1). Taxonomy (NCBI): domain Eukaryota; kingdom Metazoa; phylum Arthropoda; class Collembola; order Entomobryomorpha; family Entomobryidae; genus Seira; species Seira ritae. Next base: position 10,646 of record JAHZNI010002592.1, read on the forward strand.
AAAATTCTTCCTGTGGGCATTAGCATTAAATATATGATGGCCGTATTTTTATATTTTTAGATATTCCGGCATGACAGACTGGATCCGCAGAAATTTGCCAGGGTTGACCTCGACAATGTAAAAATACATTTCTATATCTGGAGCAAATTGAAGTGAATTATATTAGAGTGGCGAGCGGAAAGTATAATATTGTAAATCATGAATTATTTACTATGTCTGCTTCTGCTCCACAGGAGGAGTTCCGGAGGGCACTCGAGGATTTGCGAAGGAGAGTTCCGGAGTACACAGGATATCTGCTCCTCGATGCCGTATTCGAGTAAGGGAAAAAGCAATACGTAGAATTCAATTACAAATTCAGCTAATTCAAGTCAATGGTCAAATGCATGAAATTATTTAAGTATATTCTGAGAGTTGTCGTTTCCTCACGGTGATGTGATATGCCTTGCTCCCTTCCTTCTCACTTGAACTTCAGCTTTCACGTCTATTCGCTTGTAATGTAATTTTTAGCTACTCTTCTTCCTCGTCTCATTCAAATATGTACAAGATTGTTTACATACGTGAAACGATCCGGAAAAAAAGAAAGTTGAATTTTTCATGGAATGTTTACAGGATTTGCAAAATGTTGTTTATATTTCTCTTGAGACTTCTGGGACATCAGCAACAGGATTCTGCTTCTGCATAATTTACTACTCAACATAGACCCATCAGCGCCTTGGAACCTTGTAGCCGGAACGGAGAAAATATCGTTTTATGCATTTGCTCACCATAAGAAGAGTACATTAGTATATTTTCAAAAAAAAGAGAAAATATTATTCTAGCGGGTTCAGATTCAGGTCAGCAATTTAGTTTCAGTGGCAGTGCAATATTTAAAAAAAAGAAATACATAGTTCTTTTACCGTCACGAAATAATCAAGGTTAGGTATGTTATGACAGTGCAAAGTTTGAAAATTAAGGAAGAAAAGATTTTTAAGGCAAAATGAACCGTAAGGTTTTAGATTTCACTTTACATTGCATTATAGGAAAGGAAGGAAACATATATTTCTACAATTTTCAAGGATTCTTTTTTCAAAAATATTATCTGGAGGAATCATTATAATCTGAA